>CM055955.1:150012167-150237887 GCA_029490685.1 Schizonepeta tenuifolia | reverse complement strand
GAAGAGGACGAAGACTACGGCGGAGGGCAACTACACATCTTCTCCGTCCCAGTCGTCAGCGGAGGAAGCCCAGTCCACCGAAGGAGAAAGCGCACCTCCCCGACCGGAGGGTCGAGATGTGGCAAGGGCCAAGGCAATGGCCAAAGAAAAGCAGCCGGCAGCGGAGTCATCCCAGTTCGACTCCGTCATGGATCGATATGCCTCCCGACTCGGCCAGTTCGCCAAGGCCAGACATGAGATCGCGGTGGCGTTGCGAGAATCAGCTCAAGCGAAGTTGAAAAATGCAAAGGCGAGGAGCGAAATTGCTCGCGCCAAACAATATGCCACCGACTTAGAAGTTGTCTCTAGGGATACGAGATTTATGACGCCGGAGCAGCTCCATGTTCACAAGATGATTTTGGAGGAGGTGAAGCAACGTCGAGGCGTAATTTTTTTTTTAGGAAATGCACCCATATGTCATTAGCTTAAAGGTAATATCAAAAAAGGTCACTAGTTCAAATTTTATCAATTTTTGTCATATGTTTACTTTTTGGACATTTATACCCTTATGTTTTATAGTTAATTCCATCCTAGTACACTCTATCTCCTACTTTTTCACTTTTATTTTTTTCTCTCTTTTTTCTCTCTCTTCTTCCCTCACCTCACGTGTTTCTCTCTCTTTTTTTTTTTTCTCTCTCTCTCTCTTTCCTTCCTCCCTCAGCTTCTCACCGATCGAAGGCTTCAACTCGTTTTTCGTCGTCGTTGTGCTCGATTTTTATCTGCAAGTTGCTTCATCGTCATCGTCGTCTCTCTCTTTTGCGATTTGGCTGCGATTTTGCTGCATTTTTGCTGAATTTTACTGTTTTTTTTTTCATGCAATTTTGCTGCATTTTTGCGCGATTTGTTGCACTTTTGCTGTGATTTATTCTTAGATATTCATTTAGAAAGTGTTATGTGTGTTCGATTGTAATTTTCCGGCGATGTTTGTTTGTGGCAACAAAGCTATGGAGGTAATTTTCCGGCAGTATGAATTCTGATTTTCGATTTTGATTTCTGGTTTGAGTTGGTACGTTTTTGTAATTGCGTACTGGTTTTTGATAAATACGTACTGCGTACCTTAATTTGTTTTCTTGGTACGCAGTACGTATTTACGAATACGTACCAAGTTTACTTGATACTCAGTACGTATTTACCACGAAGTACATATTTAGAAATACGTACTGCGTACAATTTGTTTACTTGGTACGCATTACGTATTTACCATTGCGTACCAAGTTTACTGGGTACACAGTACATATTTAGAAATGCGTACTACATACCTTAATTTGTTTTCTTGATACGCAATACATATTTTTAATGCGTACCAAGTTTCGTCTATATATTATGATGCAAGTTTAATCTTTTGTCGTTCCGATTTCAGATCTGTATTAGTTGGTACGTTTTTGTAAGTTCGTACTGGATTGCGTACAGTGCTTACCATGTTCTGTTGTGCAAACTTGGTACGCAGTTACAATTGCATACCAGGTGTACCACAACAGAATTTGGTAAGCAGGTACAAAATGGTCAATGCGTACCTGCGTACCATGTTCTGATGTGGTACACCTGGTACGCAGTTACAATTGTTTACCAAGTTTGCACAATAGAACTTGGTAAGCAAGTACACATTGACCAATGCGTACCTGGTTACCAGTTCTGATGTGGTACACTTGGCACGCAGTTACGATTGCGTACCAAATATGCCTTCGACGAAGTATTAATTTATTAGGCATTTTTAGGTTTAAGAAGGAATCCTCTTTGTCATATGTGCATCAATATTATTCTACTGCGACGTGGCACGAGATTTATGTTGCTGATGTGATGCCTATTCCGGATAAAGATTCGTGGTGTGTGCCGGTCATACTCGCCTAACATGTCAAGATCCACATAGATTTGGTTGATAATTTTTGTATTATGGACATGTATTGAATTCGATTATAAACTTACTGTTTGTTACTATTTTTATTTTGGATGTTTAATTGTTTATAATTGTGCTATTGATTGGTATGTCTTTATGCATTTCGTACTAAATATTATTGTAAAGATTGGTACGTTTTTACATATGTTGTACATGATATATTAGTAAATATTGGTGCGTTTTTCAGAATTGCTTACCTTGCGTACTGAAATAATTGTAACGAATTGTCATTTTCGTACCAAAACACAAATTCATAATAAAATACTAATAGTCATCCAAAATATACAGATTACGAGTAGCACATGCTAATAGTCATCCAAACTACAGATTCACAAAATATCAATATTCAACCATTCACAATGTACTAATATTCATTAAAAAACTAACTATACTTCATCATTCATTCATTCCCTGCATCCACATCTATAAGGATTGTCGGCGTGTGTTCCTCCATGATGTAGGCATAAATTGACTCATAACCATGAGTCATTACATTGGATATCAAGGTACTGAGGTCAAACCTCTTGTATGTCTAGTTATGCTGCAATAAGAAAAACAACAAATCAATAACAAATTCATATTCACTGTTTAGTCATACATTGCTTGGTACAAGTGGTACGCTTTTACAAATACGTACTAACTTTACTTGTAAAGTAGGTATGCATTTGCAAATACGTACTAGCAAAAAATCATATTAATGGTACACTAGGTACATATTTTCCAATGCGTACCGAGTGTACTTGTAAAGTAGGTACGCATTTGCAATTACGTACTGGCAAACAAAAATATTACAGGTACACTTGGTACGTATTTGTCAATGCGTACCGAGTGTACTTGTAAAGTATGTACGCATTTGCAATGACGTACTAGCAAACAAACATATTACTGGTACACTCGATACGTATTTGCAAAAACGTACCAATTTTACCAACAATGCACTAGTGAAGTTGGTACATATTTGCAAATACGTACCAAGTGTACCAGTAAAGTAGTTACACATTGGCAAAGAAGTAGTAGCAAAAAATTAAATTACTGGTACAGTAGGTATGCATTTTCTTGTGCGTACCGAGTGTACTTGTAGTGTAGGTATGCATTTGCAGATACATACTAGCAAATAATCATATTACTAGTACACCCGTTACGTTTTTGACAATGAGTACCGAGTGTACCGGTAAAGTAGGTACGCTTTGCAATTGCGTACTAGCAAAAAAATCAAATTACTGGTACACTCGGTACGTATTTGCAAATGCGTACCGAGTTTACCAGGAACACACTAGTTATGTTGGTACGTATTTGCAAATGCTTACCAAGTTGCAACTTATATGTTTTATTAGAACTGGGTACGCATTTACAAAATCGTACCAATTTTAATCATACAATGTCATATTCACATCAACCGAATGCAAAATTCATCATGCATAATCTCAGAAATTAATAACAAACTATCCTCAATTCAAGAAATTACATATCTGTGTGTACCGGTACGTATTGCAAAAAACGTACCGGTACACCTAGTACAATTTCCCCCTAAATTTGTGTGTACCCTAATTCGCATTCTACTCAATAAACTGGGTATGCAATCGACATTCAAAACATCGTAAACCCGCGAAATCAAAGAAATCAAGTGATAATCAAACATAGTACCTGTATTTTACTTGATAACTCGGTACGTATTTACAAAAACGTAACAAGTTTATTAGGTACGCAGTACGTATTTATAAATACGTACTGCGTACCGACGGGTATATTACAAATGCAAATGTTTGAGGGTTGCGAGATTGGAGCCGATAAAATTAAGGTCAACCACCTTCAGTTTGCCGATGATACAATGTCGTTGGGCAAAGCTTCCACCCAAAATGCCAAAACTATGAAGGTCATACTTCGGTTATTAGAGATTGCTTCAGGCCTTCACATGAATTTTCACAAGAGCTCTCTTCATGGTATTGGTATTGATAATCATCGAATCACACAACTTACTGAAATTCTTGGCTGTAAAGTTGGAAAAATCTCATTTATTTATCTTGGGCTACCGATCGGAGCAAATCATAGGAAGAAAAAAGTTTGGCAACCTCTCATTAATCGTTTTCAAAAAAAGCTCTCTGGATGGGAAAAAAGAAATCTATCTCTTGGAGGAAGGATCATTCTTCTTAATTCAATTCTTTTAGCTCTTCCACTCTACTTTCTCTCATTTTTCAAAGCCCCTGAGTGCATCATAAATCTTCTATCTAGACTTCAGAGGAGTTTTTGTAGGGAGGGATAGAAAATTTCAATAAAATTAATTGGGTAAAATGGGAAAAAGTCTGCAAAAGTAAGAGTGTTGGGGGCTAGGGGTGAGAGATATTAGAGTCTTTAATATGAGTCTTTTGTATAAGTGTGTGTGGAAATTATGGTCGGGGGAAGAGTCGCTATGGACACCAATTCCAAGTCGAGATATGGATCCATAAATAATGTTTGGTCTTCTAGTAGTTTGTCAAATAGATGGTCTTTGTGGTGGAGGGATTTGTTGGGCATCCTAAAGAGTAATTATGGTGCAATATTATGTAATAATTTTGATTTATCTTTGGGTGATGGGTCTTCTGTAAAATTTTGGGAAGATCTGTGGTTAAAAGAGGAAGGAAGTCTGTGTAATAGGTTTAGAGGGCTGTATTTTTTTATCAAAACAGAAATTTTGTAGTGTCAAAGAGTTCATTCAGTCTGATGGAGTCTCTCGGCTGTGGGTTTTCAAATGGAGTCGGTTTCTTGACTACAATGAATTTTGCAATTTTTTGAATCTTTGGGATTGCATTTACAGGTTGCAGATTTATCCTAATCAGTCGGATTCCCGAATTTGGACGGGCTCGACTGATGGCGTTTTCCGCACAAGAGAGAGAACTCTATTTCATCATATCAAATGCATCAGCAAACGAGGAAAAAGTGAGAGGGCCATGGACGATCTTGTGGTGGAAAGTCGTTCCATTGAAGGTCTCAGCCTTTGTTTGGAAAGCCTTGCAAGGTAGATTACCAACGAAGGAAAACTTGATCAAAAGAGGAATCTTATAGACGGGTGAAAATGGGGGTTGTGTCATGTGCCAATGCCAACTTGAATCAGCTGCTCATTTATTCTCTTCTTGTTGTGAAGCTCTACTTGTCTGGACAGAGGTATGTGATTGGCTTGATCATCAATTAATTTATGCAGCAGATTTAAAAGATCACTTTGAGGAATTTGTGAGTTGCGGCCTTGCCAAATTGAAAAAGAAAGTGTTTGGTCTTATTTGGCATTGTACGTTGTGGAGTATTTGGAAGGAGAGAAACAACAAGATATTCAAAGAGATAGCACCGGATACCGGAAAAATTTTGGAGAGCATAAAATTTTGCTCTTGGAAATAGTTGAAGTCTCATTTTCCTTTCTCCTTTTTTGTTTATCTTCACGATTGGAGTTCAAATCCTATTGATTGTATTCCTGCGAAACTTTAGTTGTCGTATTCATTTTTCTGTTCTCTAGCCACACTTCTAACTAGTCTTGTACATGGTTCGTTCCTGAGTATCTCTAGTACCCTTAATGAGAATTCCATTTTCACTTTTCCAAAAAAAAAAAAAAGGTCCATTCCGTTGACGGGCTTATTGATTTTGTTGCCGTACGTCTTATATTGTCAAGTCATCATGTCAATACAAAAGTATTGCTTATTAATTAAATTCACGGATCATATATGATAAAAGTAGTCCTACAATTTCAAAGAAAATGAGAATTAAAGTAAAATGAAGTCACATTCCCTCACACTCACTTATTATTCTTTCATATGTAAATAAACATATGGTATAAGATACTGTCCTGAAAAAGCCTCTAACTCGTTGTAATAGTAAATATGATCCGCATCGGCATCGCGTCTTAACCACTCTTGAAGCCAAGGTCGTATTTGGGAGTCGTATCAGGACTAAACAAACCGAAATGCTGCTCGGTGTTGATCCCAAGCTTCTCGTTCTCATCAAACATAGCAAACAAGTAAGTCTCCAATGCTTTCCCCGGCTTCTTCGGCGTCCCGCTGCCTACGTGGCCAATCAAATTCCGGTAATACGTGCCGGCATTGCTCACAGTTTCTGTTGCGCCGCCGCCACCAGACGGCCATCCACTCTCCGAAACCACGACCTCGACGTTGCCTCCTCCGGCTTTCTCCAGAGCGTAGTAGACGCTGTCAACCATGGCGTCGAAAAGGTTTCTGTATTCGAAGTCGCCGTCCCTAACCTCAACTGTTTGAGATGCCAACAGAGCATAGTCCAGCCGTATATTGTCGGAATCGCTTACGTAAGCGAAGTAGGGGTAAATATTTATGAGAAGTGGGGAACCAGTTTGGGCGAGGAATTCCACAATCGGCTTCATGAAGGTCTCGTCCTTGAAGCTCGATCCCGACGGCGGAGAAGTGCCCTGCAAGATGGCAGAATACGTCGCCGTCGAGACCTTGATTCGGTCTTGCAAACCGAAATTTGAGAGGGCAGTGGAGATGCTCTGCATGGCGGGGAGGACGAAAGAGACGAAACGGGAAGTTTCTGTTTCAGGGTCTACTTCATTGCCGACGGCAATATATCGTATTCTGGTGGCGGGATACGCCACAATGTTTGTCTGAACCCACTGAGTGGCGTCGGATTGAAGGGATTCGAGGTCTTCGTTAGGGACGTCGAGGATGAGCTCTATGTCGGAATCTACGAGGGCAGTCAGAGTAGCCGGATTGGGATCGTAGATTCGCATTTTTTGTATTCCGTTGATTTTGTAGAGATTAACCGCATCTTGTTCGGATGGTAAATTGTTTCCAAGTCGCCCGTTGCACACTCCGATGTGACCTACATCAATCAATAGTGCAGTAAACCGTTTGTTAAACTCGTTTTTATCTTGAGAAAAGAGGAGATAAGGAGGGATAAGATAATTTTCACCCTTTAAATCCTTCCTCACATTTAGAATTGTCAAATGGGCCGGGCCGGGCCGGCCCGGACCAGGCCAGATGAAGCCCATTAGTATTTAGGCCCGGCTCAGTCCAGGCCCATGAATCAAATGGGTTGGGCCTGGGCCGGGCTTTTTCAATTATTTAGGCACATCTGAAGCCCACATAGTGTAAAAATGTCGTGGGCCTGGGCCGGTTCTGGGCTTTAAAATAGGCCCAATTAGAGCCATCTCAAGATAGAGGTCCGGCCTAGGCCCGCACCAAATATGAAATGGGTTGGGCCTGGGCTGGCTATACCGGGCCTGGGTCGGGCTGGCTAGGTCGGCCCGGCCCATTTGACAACTCTATTCCCATTTCCATCATTTTCCAATGACAAAAGTTCCACCCTCTTTTTTTCCTTCGTTTCACTCAAATGTGAGAAAATATTATCATGAGTTATTGGAGTGATAATATTTTCTCTCCTTGGGATACAAAGAAGGAAGAAAAAAAAAGGGTGGAACTTTTGTCAATGGAAAATGATGGAAAATGGAGGACGGATTTAAAGGGTGAAAATTATCTTATCCCTTCTTATCTCCCCTTTTCTCAAGATAAAATTTTTCATCAAAGTAAACGCACTGTTAAGAAATTTTAAATGCGTCATGATTATCGAAATATAGCAAGGGTGAATGGAGACAAATTGAAAATGTTATCGAAAGTGGTGAATGTTTTTACCTGGGAGCTGAGACACAACAACAGACGTAGCTCCAAAGAAGATGAAAACACAAAAATATATCCGATACATTCTTGATCGTATTAATTATTAATTCAAGGGATGAAATAAAATACTAGTGAAGAAGCAAAAGGAGTTAAGTGCATATATATATATATATATAGATATATAAATGTATGCAGTTGCAGGAGTATTTATAGTGTTTAATGGAAGGAAAATATATATGGAAGAAAACAATGTTATTTATTGCAACGTAGAAGCCGGTTTAGGTTTAGGGTTAATTCTGAAATAGACAGACGCAGGACAAAAAAACTAATTACAATAGAAATTACAAGTCTTGCATGACTGCATGCATGATTGGCTTAGATTTATAAAAAAAGAATTAATGGTTAAATTATTTTTAATACACATTTGGAGTAAATTATGGTTTGGAAAACAATTTTTTCCAAAATTTTGTAAGCTAGTCCATTTTCTTTAATTCCGTGTTAGGTGCAAACACATGATCATTATCAAAGAAAATTCGTCATATTTGAATATAGCTGGAATATTGGCTTGCTCCCGGATAAATGATACTAGTCAGACACGGAGCCAGGAATTTCATATTGGGGGGTGAACTTTCTCAAAATCCAAAGTGTAGAAACTTGATTTAATATTTAATATTAATCCATCAATAATATTTTTCGCACAATATATATATATATATATATATATATATATATATATATATATATATACATTTCATACATGAACATTCAAAAGAAAAATTTATAAAGATGAATTACCAAGTTATAATTAATAAGAGCCACTAATTCAAATTTGACCTTTCAAAAAAAAAAAAAATCAAATTTGACCAATTGTATAGAAATGACGGGATAAACACATAAGTTTAATATTCTAAATTAGTGAGTTTTGCTACTAATTTCAAATGTGACAATATAATTTTAATAACCACACATTTCTCGCTTAATCAATTCAACACCATCGCCGCCTCCGCCATATTTAATCATACAAAGTTCCAAACAAGATCATTTTTCCTCCTCCAAATTAAACCTCATTGTTGATTCTATCTATCCCATGATATACAAGTAGGTTATTTAGTAAGTAGATCCCAATATATATTTAAGTTGAAATTTTAATCATTTGATATTGAGCTCGAATAATAAGCTTAAAATTTATTTAATACAATTTTATAATCTAATAATTAGTCTTATAATGTGTATATATATAAGACTAATCGTGCAATCCTACAAAAACACACAGAATAATAAAAAAAAGGCTAACAAATATGAGCCTTATATGTATGTCTAATGTATATATATTTTTTAACTACATAAATTTATAATATTTATAATAAATAAATATATATAGGATAGAGATCAAATAAAAAAGAAATCATATGTGTTAAATAGAAATGAATCGTGACTGTTCATTTAGATTGATCTATGGCCCAAATTAATGATGACTTGTAATGTATTTTGGCTCACTTTTTTAAGTAATAAGGGTATATTAGTATTACTCCATTATTTGTAACCGCCACATTCCGTTCCCTTTTTTGGATCTATAGATGCTTTAATTTTTTTTTTATTATTATTGATATAATTTTAGAATGTCGATAGTTTATAAATAAACGACTATTTAATCCTGATTTTGTTTAAATCATTAATTTTAGTTTTACTTTCGTCAATATGCATCATTTTTGTTATTGTTTATTATCGTATATTTTATTGCTTATTATAACATTTTTTATTGCATATTAATTAATTATATATAGCTACTGTCACTGATTTCTTGTTGCATATTATAAGTTGTGTTATTGTTTTTTCCTACATATATTATTGCACATTATATCTTAGTTTATTGTTTTTTATTGCTTATCATAGCATTTTATTTTTATTGTTACTGTTAATGTATTTTATTGTATGTTATGGATTCTCTTATTTCTTTTTTTACATATATCATGGCACATTATATGTTATTTATGTATGGTAGTGCAATAAAATCAAGCAACAAAATATGCAATAAATAAAATCTATTAAAATATTAATCACAAAACAATAATTTCTGTATAGTAGTGCAATAAAATAATATGTATTAAAATATTATAACAGGAATATATTATTTGCAATAAAATAATTTGTATCAAAGAAGATTTTGGATAATATTCCTCTCCAAGATTACTGCCGAACGATTCGTAATTCGTAAGTATGTGGTATAAAAGTTTACCGTAGTGTCCTTCTAGTTGAGAAATAAATTTCCACCCTTCATTTTTGTGATAGATCTTGATCGTACAATTTTTTGAAATCAATGCTCTATATTTATTTCTAGTTTAACACATAGGGATCCATTTCTATTTTAACCATCCCCTATATATATAGGGATTGGTTCATATAAAAACCGATCCTAGTGTGAGAACGTGAGAACAAGCTTAAAGTACTTCATAATCATGCTTAAAATAATATATTATCATGCTTAATTATGTTATGTCTTTTTATACAAACATTATATTTGTATAATCTATGATTGTGATTATTTGAAGCATGAATATATATCGATTCATACATGATTTTATATAAGCACTAACGTTCATATTAAAAGCATAAATCTTATTAAGCATGACAATCTATAAATTTAAGCATGACTACACATTAATTTAAGCATATTCTCACGTTCTCACACCAGGAAATATTTTTATACTAACTCATCCCTATATAAAGAAATTGGAAAATTTGAGGGGGGCAGCCGCCACCACCTGCCACCCCCCTAGCTCCGTCTCTGATACTAGTATAATTAATTTTCTCTCGTCGTTAAAATTGTACTGCATAATTATAATATTTTGAAGTTTATGATCCTTATATATGTGCTAGTATATGATAACTTTTACCTAGTCGATCTGGGCAGGATCATGCTTTCATGAGTTTCATGTATAGTACGGAAAATATGAATTATATTGCATTCCTTAAATTTTCCTATGTCACAAAATCTAACAAATAGAAAGCCTTCAAACGGATAAAACGGCCACGAAGAACTTCTTTTATTCTCTTTTCTTTTTTGGTCATCTTTTTCGTCATACAAATTCAGAAAAAATGGTGCAATTATAGACACAATTATATACATACCTTTTCACTAACCTAACATGTAAATAATTTCTTTATTTTGAGCTTGTATTTTTAATATTAAAGAAAGAAGAGGACGATATATGACCTGCAGTGTAATAAAACACTTAAAGTAAGTTTTGGTGCAAATTGTTGGAAAATAAACAAATATAAATAAAATAAATATATTATTTCATGAACCTGTATAAGATTAATTTTTTTAGTTTCAGATATTTTAATTTCCAGATTATAGATTTCAGGTTTTTGAAATGTCAGATTTGTTTAATATATTTTGCAGATTTTTCTTAATTTCAGCGTTTTTAGATTATAGATTTCATAACAAAAATTATTCTAAATTAATTTAATATTTAACCATATTATATGATGGACGATGCTATTTGGATTAAATTACATTAATTATTCATATTTTAATACAAAAAGACACTTCTATCCTTTATATATTTTTCATTGTATAATTTTAATATAATAATTGTGTCTACACTGCGAAATAAGACTACATTAAATATTTATATTTTCAAAATAGAAATTGACCATTAAGTTTCTCGTTATTGTTGCATTTTTAAAGTCACGATTCAATGTACTCAAAATACATTGCATGCACCTCTTACCAAATTAATAGAATGATAATTTTTAAGTGTAGATCATGTGAGAATGTTATTTTAAGTGAGAAATGAGAATAAATCTGGACCTTAGATCTTTCTAAATCAATGGTTCATATTTAACGATGCATTAAGTTATCATAATTTATGCATTATGATGTTAATGCATTAAATTTTGAGTTAACTTAGAAAGGCTCCTTTAGAGTTAAGTAGTATAATTTTGTACCCCAACTTAATTTATAATAAAAGAGGCCATAATTGACTTGAAGAGAAGAAAATACCCTTAATAGGGTAAAGGGTGGTTATTTTCAGTTTTTACTTTATTTTCAGAATCTCGTAGCATCGTACCACCGTCCGTTACCCATTCCGCCACCGCCGTGACGGCGTTGTACGATTTTCGAAATCTCGTAGCATGGTATCACCGTCCGCCATCCATTCCGCCACCGCCGCCGCCACCACCATGACGGCGTTGTACGATTTTCGAAATCTCGTACAAGTGATATCTTCAATAACAATAGGGTGGATTTTTGGTGTTGGAGACACCCTTGGGGTTGCAGATAGTCTAATAACAAGTAGTAGAGCACGCAATTATTCGACTAGTTAACTTTTGTCATGACACGACATGTCACTTCACTTCACTATAAATTAGTATAACTTCCATAAACAAAACTACAAAATAAAGAATACTAGTATACGGAAAATCATCCATACACAGAAGTTAAAATAATCATATCAATTTCTATCGTATTCGACTAAAATACCATTCAAACTTTTGAAATATATAGTATTCACATTTTCAAAGTGTACTTAAAAAGATAGATCAAGTAATATAAAGCAATGTCTTCATTCAAGATACTAAATAATTTTTTTTTAAGATATCTTGCTTGCATGTGAGGAGGGGTAGTCCAAATTACTAACATGATAACATCTAAACCAAATCTAAAACTTACTATAAACATTCAATTTATATGGGCAAAAAAAATAAAAATAAAGACTTGGTTTTCCATGTAGTATTTTACAACTCAACTAATTTATGATGATCCAATGTTGGTTCCACAGTAGTAAATTCAGATTTCAGATGTGATGTCTGCTGTAAAACAAGAATGCAAGAACACGTCGAGCAATCCGAAGATCAGCAAAGCCAGGCCACAATCTTTAAGTTGTTGATCAGTGGCTTGATCATAGTTGGATAGGGTAGTTTATCGGAGGTAGGATGGAGTTCGCTAGCTCTTCGTTCAGTTTGGGGAGATCCGGCATTTTCTTCATCCTCGGGCCCATGACGTTCAAGCTGCAGTTCGAAATAATCAATCCACAGTCAAAGAAAAAAGGAAAGGAAAAGAAAACAAGGATGTAGAGTTGCTTAAATTCTACTCTTGAAAGAAGAAAATGTTTTTTCTTTTGCATTATTTATAAAAAAACTCATAATGAGCAAAGATGGACTAAAAACTGATGCTATAAGGTAATGTTATAGCTATAATTCATATACTATAAATTCGTTCCTGTAGAAAAATCTACGCGAAGATTTTCTAAAGGAAGACGAGTGTTAAGAAAGTAGACGAGCAGCGGAGTGTAGAATAAAGAAGCCAGCCTTTAGAGAGAGAGCATAATGATCAAGAAAATAGTGTAAATCAAGAGAACATGCATACTTGGTTAGAATTTTGAAGATGTTGTCTCGAGCTCGACTCAGAAGCTCCATGTTTTCCTGTATCTGTAAAACACAAGAGGGAATCGAGAGCGTCCACCAAGAGATAGCATAATAAATTAATCCTATCCAATATGAAGTAAACAAATACTGATCTACACAAATGAAATCAATTCGAGTATATATTAACTATTGGCATCGACAATGATCATCATAAGATGAAGGAAATCCATTTTTAACGCGAATTTAGAAGATGCTCGTATCAGCATCATTAATGAACTTCAAGTCATACTAAGGTAAAACAATAGGTAAATGACAGTTCACAGACAATGAAGATAGTATGATATTAATTACATCAAATTTACCTGATGAGTAGTCGAAAGATTTGTCGATATCTGTTTGAAAGCCCAAGCGTTCTGCTGAAGAAGCTGCCGAGTTATATCTGTTCACAGATAGCAGTGTATGAAGATTTAAGGGCACCCTTTAGAATGGAATTTTGTAGTTTATGCCAAAATAAATCATCAACATTTAGATATGATCAGTTGTATGATCTTGCATTCTCCACGACCTATTATTCGTACACGAACCACCAAAATGCAGTATGAGTAATAAAAAAAGGGAGTGGAGAAGCATTCCTTTAACATCCTTTGGTAATTTATAAATGACTTAAATATTTGTAAGTGTATTTATGCAATATGTATGTGAGCATGATTTATTTTTAATGCATGCTAATATAGAATTTATTTTTAATGCATGCTAATATAGAAAAAAAAAATTAATACTATATCTTGATTCTAAACAAAACAAGACTGATATTTCAGAGAAGAAGCCAACCATTGACATTGTCGTTATTGTTGTCATCGTTCATTCCCGGAGACTGGATGGAAAAGCGAGAAGGTTTTGCAGTAGACTCGATGAACTTTTCCTGATAAAAGAACGTAACGTATTCGTCAAGTCTACAGCAAGGTATATTACAGAAAGCAGGAAGACAGAGGAAAATTAACAAAAAATACTAAGTTTTTAAGAATTAGTTTATCAGCCCAAAATGGTCAAATTCTGCACAATGTTATATTTCATGGGAGAATACTGTACCAACCAACAAGAAGAGTATTAACTGTATCCAATTCTGAAAATTATTTTGAAATAAATTTTGCAAAAAGTATAGTTATGTAGCATGTGATACAAATTCTCCTCATTTATTTGAACCACATACCTAACATTAATAAGTTCTTGTAGTTTTCGACAAAATCCAAAATTGGCAGCATTCGGAAAAAGGCAATGCTTTGTTTGTTATGGAGACGAGAATGCCCGAAAAACAGAACTAATAAGAGCATGATAGACAGAGATGAAGATAAGGGAAGTACTTACCTTTCGATCTTTATTTTTCCGTGCATTGAAATCCTCCTTTCGTCTCTTGCTGATTTCTTTCTTCTGCAGAGTCGAATGAAGATAAAATAAACAACATGCCAATTAATTCATCAATACCTACTACTTGTGAGTTTCTGTTTATCTATGAGGAGTTACTGATTTATTAGTAGGATGACATAATGAAATATCTATAAAATCAAAAAATATATTTAGCTCATGGATCTTTTCCATCAAATTTTGAGTATGAAACTCACAGTCATCCATCTGCACCGCAGAGCCACATCACGAACAGTCTTGTTTCTTATCTGCACAGCAACCTTTGCATAACGGATAATGGTCGACTCCGGGGCATATCTATAAGGGAATCCTTAAACAACAGTTAAAAAACTATAGTATTTCTTCTTTCTATTCTGTGTAATAAATCACATTAGCATTAAGTTAAGAAGCCATTGACAACGTAAGCAAGAGAGAGACGAATATCTATCTAAATTTCACCGTCACAAAAATTGAATACATCAAGATATGATTTCAATCACCAAGAGACATTAGCCTTTGCAAAAACTAGACTTTTGAAAACAGATTGATAATTTAGAAAATAATTTTTTTACTGTTTAAGTTATTGCATTTTAAAGTGTACTAATGCTCTTGGTTTATATTCCATTAAATTACCAACAGTTAACATACTACATCAAAGAAGGTGCTCCCGAATCTACGGAGGGACTTCATGACATAACTACTAACAGTTAAAACGACACGATAACAACAAAACACAACAAAAACCAAAAGCAAGATGATGGTACATTTAAACGTCGAAAATGGGATCATAACACATCAATCCTAAAAACCATAAATCCGAACCAGCTGCATCAAATCATGATACTTTCTTATCCTAATCCCTGAAGAAAATCAAAACCAACCCCCAATCATGACTTATGCAAAAGAAAGTGTCTAATTATAACCAAAAACTCAAAACATAAAATTAAAAGATAAATTAGGAGATCCAATATCATTTAAAAATGAAAGTAGCCACAAATATGTAACTTTAGAAATCAGAAAAGCAATAAAATAAGCATTTGGTACATTTTAAATATTCAAAATCATGTTCTATCCAAAACCTAGCCAAAAGTTGAAAAGTAAAAAAATAGAAAACTCAATAAAAAGCCAATAAAATTTTCTAAAGCAGACCAAGAAACTTAATTCAGAAGAAAGATAAATTACTCACAAAGTCATCCCATTTAACTATTTATGTCTTCTTAGAGCAAGAAACCTAGAAAAACAATCCAATCCAAAAAAGAAAAAGAAAAAAAAATCTAAAACCACACACACAAATCTTCTCTAGCAAATCACATAACATTACATCCTTAATCCCTTCAAACCAAAACCAACAACCTTAGCACAAGAAAGCAAATCCAAATCTGTTCAAACAACAACAACAACAAAACACAAAAAATCATCACCAAAATCCCACATCAAAGATTCAGATGAAGAAAACATCGATATCGGAAAAATCGAAAGCACGCTTACTGAGCCAAACCCTTCTCTATTTGTACTTGCTCTTCAGCAGTCCAGTCCATGGAAATGGATTGCTGGTGCTGAAAAGTTGGCACACCCCACTCTCCATCTCCATGCACAGAGCCGCCATTGAAGGAGTGAGCAACAGAGTTATGGTGTTGCTTGTTAATCCCTCCTCTGTAGGTCCCACTTGAGCTAGCCATAACATGCATCAAGAAATTTCTCTACTGAGATCGTCTGATCAAGATTTAATTTGCAGGTTTGAGGGGCTCAAGAGAAGAGGAAGAAGATGAGTTGGATTTATACAAAAATATGGGGCGGAGAAATCGAGGATTAAGATTCGAATTTTTGAGCTCAAAGATTCCTTAAGCTACTCAAATGAATTGAAGTGGTGGGAAGGTGAAGGCGGAAATAGAAGTGCACGTAGGAATGAGAGAGAGAGGGAGAGTGAGAGAGATGAGAGAGAGAAAAAAAAAAGATGGTAATAGTATACAAATACAAATGAAAGCTACTCCCTCGGTATCTTTTCATTAAGATCATTTGGTCGGACATGTATGTTAAGAAAATGAGTTATTTATAATAAAATTGAAAAGATAAAGTAATTTTTTGGGGTATTTTTATCACATCAAATAGGAGGGAGAATGAAATTTGCTTTTTAGTGGCATATATGATAATTTATGAGTTATAGTGAAATGTTTATTATATAGTGCGCGCATTTCCTCATTTTAGGAAATGGATTTAATGAAATTATACGTTAAAATAAGGTATATATTAGGATTTCATGTTTATATTAGGTCACGTTATTCAAAATGAAGTTGTTTTGATTTTGTATACATTGCTTGTAATAGAAAATCATATATACGAGTTGATCAATCTTAGACTATTGTCTGTAAATGAAAAAAATAAGATTTTCAACATATCGAGCTAATTTCTATTTTTCACTTTTACATTAATTATGTAAATTGCTTCTATTAGAAAACTATATAAAACGGGATGCTTCGATCTTTAAACCCTAATAGGTTCTGAATGAAAAAAAATAATATATTCGTTTTTTACGTTTAGAGGAGTTAATGCTGCTTAAAATGACGTTTCGGTTTATATACTCCATATAGCTTTTACTAGAAAATCATATATTCTTTTGTGTCGGTCAAAATATTTTTTTATACGTTTATATTAGTCCAATCACCTTAAAAACTTTAATTGTGATCACTCATTAATAACATAGATTTTTTTTTGTTTTGGTATATTTCTCTATCGGTCGATACATGATTTTTTCACGTTTACATAATTCGTGCTAGTCAAAATGACGTTATTTCACTCGTGCACATGCTCTTAAAAAAACTAACAAACTTTGATTGTGATCGCTCATAAATGAAACAAACTGAAATTTTTTCCGTATCTTTCTCTGTTTCAACCAATATATTCTTTCCACGTCTATATTAGTTAGTACCGTTCAAATAACATTGTTTCACTGTTAAATGGACTCTCGAAATAACTAAAAAATCTTCCATTATGACTAACAAAGAGCTTTTACTAGCCACAAGGGAAAAGAATAGAAGTTGTTTCTCATCATATAAATAAACAAATATTCTAATCATACCAAAATTTGCTAATTTGTAATTAATTAGATTATCGTTTTTAAAAAATAAATTGTTTGCCTAATTTGAAGTAAATTAGTTTGTCTAAACGAAGGTGGAAATGACACACTAGTAAATATGCAGTATCTATTGGCGGATTAATGATGGGATAAGTAGTATCCTGCTTTTTCTTTGTGTTATGAAAATGGAATATTTTGATGCTTCCAACCCAAAGGATAATGTTAAATTTAATGCAATTAAAATTAATAAAAAATATTTACATTACATCAATTCATGCCTAATTGTTAAGCGTTGAGATACTAAAAAAAGATATGATGCTCGAAGATTGAGATAGAAATTGAGTATTTGTTTTTAAAAATACAAAAGAATTTCTTTTTGCAATGCGTTGTGGTTATACTATCATTTATTTATTTATTTATTTTATTTTATTTTGAGGACAAAACGGTAAAATTAATCTGAGATCTCTCTAATCAAAGACTATATAATAGTAATAATGATGTATACTACTTTGCCATTAAATTATATTTCCAATTAGCCTTATTATATTTCCAGTTGGAGGTATATATATATAGATATCATATCCCTCATTCTCTCAATCAGGCAAATAATTTACTGTTAAACATTCTTTGATCCCTCAAAAGTAGTCTATTTTACTAACCCTTTTATGTCACCAAAAATCGAACACATTTCACTCTACAAGAATATTATTCTATTTTAATTATGTATTACTATATATTCCTCGAGTTCGTCTATAAAACTGATATTTTAGCGGTATTTTATATATCAATTATTTACGAAGATTTGTGTGTAAAACTCGCAATGGATATTTTTTACGAAGATTTTTATTTATTTGTATGTTATTTATCTTTATATAAATTAACCTTGGACTAATTTTAATAATTTATAGCAAACTTATATACCACCCATAATATTGCGTTTTTTATTATACAGGTTGTTTAGGATCAAATGAGCAATCTACAATTTTTTTTAATATTTGATTAAATGAGTGTAGAGTTGAAACATGGACATATCATAACGAAAGTAATGAACAATTGTTATCCGAGATCTAGATTGAATAAACTCACACTCATATACTCCTTCCATCCCACTCATCTTGTCTATCTTTCTTTAAACCAACGTTCGTATGCATCCAAATAAGGAATGGTTTAAAAATACATTAGGGCATTAATTAAAAATAAATCAGCCCCACATTGAATTTAAAAAAAAAAAACACAAAAAATCTTACTCACTAACATGTTAACAAAGTGGTTACAATAACTTTATACACTAAACAATTTTTTTCTTATTCTTCGTGCCCACCTAAGATAAACAAGATGAGTAAGACTGAGGGAGTATAATTAGTTTGCAAACCACATATTAGAGAAAACTCCAATCTTGGATCAGGGCCTCAAATATTTAAGTTACTTTGCCATTTTATATGGAGTAAATGTAGCTATTTATTTATTTTTGTCCATATATACTATATGTTGTTATGCTTTTGCATCTGGAGATATTATGTGCAACAATATTATTTGTCACGATATTCTTAAATTGTTTTTCATATCTGTCTATGTCTCGTACTTATATTAGTTGTCTCATTTTCATATTTTGTCCCACTAAGAGACAGATTGACATTATTATTTTTAGTTTTTTTATAAAATCATTTTTTACTTTTTTTTCAACTTTTCTTCCAATTCTTCTTTTGCCATAGTACAAGCTCCCCTCCCCCACCCACATATATATACATATACAATGTGCGTTGATGGTATATTTATTTAATAACTTATACTCACAATATGATTTAATTAAGGTTTTATTGACAGTAATAATAATAATAATAATAATAATAATAATAATAATAATAATAATAATAATAATAATAATAATAATAATGTTGGCATTGCTAACTATTTAAGATTTAATCCTTACATATGTGATGTCAATTAGTTTTGCTTTACTGTTAATTACTGCAGATTTTTTATGTTAGTTATTTTAAAAACAATATTCAGTAATCAGTATGATATTTAATAAAATTTATCTAATATA
Source organism: Schizonepeta tenuifolia (assembly GCA_029490685.1). Lineage (NCBI taxonomy): Eukaryota > Viridiplantae > Streptophyta > Magnoliopsida > Lamiales > Lamiaceae > Schizonepeta > Schizonepeta tenuifolia. The sequence continues at coordinate 150,218,457 of CM055955.1, read as the reverse complement.
TTCAGTTTACATAAATTTCCTAAAAGTCTGAAAGTGTCAAAATGCTTTAGACAATAAAGAAGAGAGACAAACTAGATACCTCCAAATCTATGAATATTAGTAATACATATGTTTCGAAAAATAAGTTTCACTTGATCGAAAACTACAGCTCTACATCTAAGTCTTAATGCACCCTCACTAAAGAGTAACTTAGTATAGATTTAATGACGTTACAAATCTAACGATGTCAAGTGCAGCTTGTCTTGTAAAAAAAACCGAAAGTGCAACTCCACGTCTCATGTCTAGAGTTTGTCACTTGTCAAAAAGATCGGATTGACTCGAGCGCACCAAACTTAATAGAGTGAGTCTCCTGTGGAGACTTCCACGGTGCAGATGGGCACCCGCCCCGCCCACGCGTCCAATTTGACCTGCGCGTGAGATCCACGCGCCACAGTTGTTGTTTTTTTTTTTTTTTTAATTTCCCGATTTTTTTTTAATATTTTCAGATTTTTTTTTTTCTCGACGGAGCCTTCGGCTCCGATTTTACGGCTCCGCCTTCGCTCCGATTACTAAAATAAGGATAATCGGCGGGCAACATTTTGGACTTTTACGGCTCGCTCCGAGGCCTTCGGCTCCCCTCGCTCGCATCTTGACCATAGAAGAAGCGGCAAACAAAAAAATGGAAAAAAAACTGGAAAAAAAATTAAAAAATAATAATAAATTAAAAAAAAAACTGGTCAAAGGGGAGTTTGACCGGGTCAAACGGGGCGGGTCGGGTCAAATGGGTCGGGTGTTGCACGGTAGAGAATATGCACCCAAGTTTTTGTCATTAAGACAAAATCTCCTGTGCAGATTCTGCACGGTGCAGATCTGCCCGACCCGACCCGACCCGGGTTTGACTCGGGTCAACCCTCTTTGACCATTTTTTTAAAAAATTTTCAGTTTTTTTTTTTTTAAATTTCAGTTTTTTACCCTTTTTTTTGTTTGTCGCTTCTTCTGTGGTCAAAATTCGAGCGAGGGAGCCGAAAGCCTCGGAACTAGCTGAAAAAATCTAAATTGTTGCATGCCGATTATTCTTATTTTAGTAATCGGAACGAAGACGGAGGCTCCGTCGGAAAAAAAAAATCTGAAAAAAAAGGGGGGGCGGTTGGGCGGGTCGGGTCGGGGCGGTACCCATATTTCCACGGTGCAAATCCAAAACTCTTCCCAAGTATTTCCAGTTGGTATTATCAACACCTCTGCATTCAATTTCTTGGAGATGCTCGAGTTGTTGATGGAGTCGTTTCCTAATTTATCAGGTGGGTACTGTGATAGAGTCGGCGTCTGAGTTCTATACTGGAAGACTTACTAAGAAGGAGAGAAAAGCAACTCTCGCTGACGAGCTGCTTGCTGATGGTACATTAAACAAATATAGGTATGTGCTGATAGATGCTAAAGAGCCACAAGTTGAGAAAATGTCGTATCCATCGTCTTTCAATCTGTTAATTCATCTCGTTATCTGCTAATTTGATGCAGGAAACGCAAAGTTCAAGAGATTGAGGACCCCTACTTACTTGTATAAATACTACAACAACACCAAAGTTGGAAATGATATCCAACTGCATCTACATTATAGAAAACGGATGAAATTAATCATCGATCAACTCCTTTTCTTTCTCTTTTTTTATATAAATATTGTGAACGGAATATTCGATCGGCCCACTTTGATTTCTCAACCCTCATTCCAATCTAGCTAATATTAGAAGCATCAAAACCTAGAGCCAGGGATATCATCAAAATACAAGAAGTAGGTTATATTCGAGCTCACTAATATTCTCAAATATCTCGTCTTCAGATTCATAACCAGCATCAGATGCAAAATCAACCAATTCATATCATTTTCACCCCGGCACTTACCAATTGATCAATTACTGCTTTCACTTGTGATTCCAACACTAAGCCAAGAAGACAGATTGATGCCTTCAATCGAAAAGGCGCCCAAGTTGGAATTGAAGACTTTACCCAGTCACTTGAAGTACATCTACTTGGGAGAAAAGGAAACACTCTCGGTAATCATAAGTGCAGAGTTATCTATTGAGGAAGAGGAGCGTGTTAAAGAAGTATTGATGGAGTACAAGTTAGCCATTGGCTGGACATTGGCAGATATAAGGGGCATAAACCCTACTGTGTGCAGACATCACATCTTGCTCGAGGAAGACGCCGTGCCCATAAGAGATCCTCAAAGAAGACTGAATCCAGCAATGAAGGAGGTAGTGATGAAAGAAATCTTGAAGCTGTTGGACCTGGGGATCATCTACCCGGTCTCTGACAGTAGATGGGTCAGTCCAGTACACGTCGTGCCCAAGAAGTCTGGAATTCAAGTGGTGGAGAACGAGCAAAGAGAAATGGTCGCAACCAGATTACAAACAGGATGGCGAGTGTGTATTGACTACAGGAAGCTAAATCAAAAGACCAAGAAGGATCATTTTCCGCTACCCTTCATTGATGAGATGCTTGAACAGTTAGCGGGCAACAAGTACTTTTGTTTTCTTGATGGGTACTCGGGCTATATGCAGATCTGGGTCGCGGAGGAAGACCAGGGCAAGACGACATTTACTTGTCCATTTGGTATGTTTGCTTATAGAAGGATGCCTTTTGGTCTATGCAACGCCCCTGGAACATTCCAAAGATGCATGATGAACATTTTCTCAGATTTTCTTGAGACATGTATAGAAGTATTCATGGACGACTTTATTGTTTATGGATCAGATTTTGATAAGTGCCTAAAGAATTTAGAGATGGTGCTTAAAAGGTGTGTGGATAAGAGGTTAGTTCTGAACTATGAAAAGTGTCACTTCATGGTCAAGGAAGGGATAGTCTTGGGTCACATTATATCCGAGCGAGGGATAGAGGTCAACAAGGCCAAGATCGACATCATAGGCAAGTTGCCTTACCCGAGCAATGTAAGCAGTTGAGAGGTTTCCTTGGACATGCAGGATTTTACAGGAGGTTCGTCAAGGACTTTGCTAAGATCGCACAACCTATGACCAGACTACTACAAGGAGAAGTGGAGTGGAATTTTGATGAAGATTGCAAGAAAGCCTTTCACACACTAAAGGAGATATTGGTGTCGGCACCAATAATTCAACCACCAGACTGGAAGATGCCATTTGAAGTAATGTGTGATGCAAGCGACTATGCAGTAGGAGCAGTTCTTGGGCAAAAGAACGGGAGAGTACATCATGTCATATACTATGCATCAAGAACCCTTAATCCTGCCCAATGCAATTACTCCACAACGAAAAAGGAGTTACTAGCTGTAGTATTCGCCGTTGAGAAATTTCGATCGTACCTGCTGGGGGGCAAGACCATAGTGTACACTGACCATTCAGCCTTTAAGTTTCTCATGGCCAAGAAGGAAACCAAGCCAAGATTGATAAGGTGGATTCTATTGCTTCTTGATTTGGAGATTAAGGATAAAGCTGGAACTCAAAATTTGGTGGCTGACCACCTAAGTCACATCATTCAAGAGGAAGAGATCGAACCAATCAAAGAGATATTTCCAGACGAACACCTGGCACTTGCCCAAGACAACCAAGAACCTTGGTATGCCGATCTTTGCAATTATATTGTTTTGGGAAAGCTTCCAGGTGATCTCAACCCTTACCAAAGGAACAAGTTGAAGGTGGAGAGTAGATACTACATATGGGATGAGCCATACTTATGGAAGATGTGTACTGACCAAGTCATCCGTAGATGCGTTGATGAGAAGGAACAAGCAAGCATCTTGGCCCATTGTCATTCCAAGGTATGTGGTGGACATTTTGGACCCAAAAGGACGGCAAGAAAGATCCTAGATTGCGGATTTTATTGGCCCAACATATTTAAGGATAGCTTCGAATGGTGTAAGAGTTGTGCCCAATGCCAGAAGGAGGGCAACATTGGCAAGAGGAACGAGATGCCTATGACACCCGTGATGCCCGTGGAAGTATTTGACATATGGGGCATGGATTTCATGGGGCCATTGCCCAACTCAAGAGGAAATCTCTATATAGTGTTGGCGGTGGACTACATGTCTAAATGGGTGGAGGCCAAAGCAACAACAACCAACGATTCGAGGGTGGTTGTGGAATTCCTCAAGAGCAACATCTTTAGTAGGTTTGGCGTGCCAAGGGCAATAATTAGCGACCAAGGAACGCATTTTTGCAATGGAGCTGTTAAAATATCAATATTAAAATAGGATTAGAGTGCTAATTAGTTCCATTTTTGAATGGGAACATTATCAATGGGACACCCCAAAAAGAAATAAGGGACATTATAAGTGGGACGGAGGTAGTACAATAGAAAAATTCAAAAATACTTTTATCACGTAGCAAAACTGAAAGTCTGAATGAGAAAATGTATCTAGATATCGTAGCACTTTATTGCATAACGTTGATCCCTCGAAAAAAACATTCCAGTACTGGAATTTTATAAAATAATCACAAAAACCCACCATTTCAAACTCAACTCAAATACAATTCGTTAAAAAAGAAAAAAGAAACACACACACACACACACACACACACACACACACAATTAGCCTAATTAAGCATGGCATTCTCCTTCGTTTATTCTCCTCTTTCACCACCGGTTTGTCCCACCAGAACTGCCCCGATTTCGCACACTTTGCCACGGCGTCGTCTGTTCTCTCCGCTGCAAAATCACACGCATCAATGTACGGACGTTTCCGAGAAATTCCAAGTCTAGCTCGTCGTGTTTAGGCCCTTCTGATGACATCTGCATCCATGCATGCAAAATTTTAGTTAATTTTAAGGCCAACAAATTATCTATTAGTTAAGATTATATGCTAATAATTAATTATTTGATGATTGTATACGTAAAAAGCAGCGACTGTTCCAGCTGAATCTCCTTGGACCAGTTTGAGTTGCGCACTGGCTTTTCCGAACAAATACTTCTTCTTCGATTCAAATCCACAACCTGCAGTGATAAATCAATTCAAATCAATAGATTAAATTAAATTTCGATAACTTAAAATATACAGGGATCAAAAGTCTCCTATTAATACTATCAATGCACGTATCAGTGTCCTAACTCAAACTTAAATGCCAAGAAAAACACAAGCACAAAAGTCTCCTATTAATACTAACACCATGTTCATTTAATTTATACCAACAGGGTTGGCAGAATAGAGGAAGTTATTAATCACACATCATATTCATCATGTCGCCAATGAGCAGTGAGGACCACCATATCTCAATTATCAAACTAGACTATCCTCATCTCCATTACTCTTTCTACTCCCTACCTCTTCATTCATCTTAAATGATCAGTTTCAATTCCTAACACAGACATTAATGGCTGATGATAGCAGCAGCATGACAACCATCCAATCACCTTCCCTGCCATTGCTAACAAGATTCAAGCTCTTCCTGCATAACTTTACCACACACTCCGACGGAACTTGCAACCCACACATCTTCAATCTCCTGCACTTTAAAACTTCAGCACCAGCCACCAAATGCATAAACACCAACCATATCTCCACTTCCGATTTCACAATCGACCCCTCTCGCAATCTTTGGTTCCGCCTCTTCATCCCCAATGCCAAGACCAACGCCAATTCAGACACCTCACTGCCCTTGATTATATATTTCCACGGTGGTGGCTTTACCAACTACGGCCCAGATACAAAGCACTACGATGATCTCTGCACTCATCTAGCCGCAGGAGTGCCTGCAGTAGTCGCGTCCGTCAACTACCGCCTCACCCCTGACCACAAGTACCCTTGTCAATATGAAGATGGCTTTGATGTGCTAAAATTCATTGATGCACAATACTCTGAAATTTTACCTTCCAATACTGACCTCAGTAAATGTTTTATCGGAGGGGATAGTGCAGGTGGCAACATAGCCCATCATGTAACCATTAGAGCACTTCACAAAGCTGAGCAGTTCCATGTGATAAGGATCATTGGAATCCTTGGGCTGCAGCCCTTTTTTGGAGGAGAACAACGGACTGAGTCAGAGATAAGGTTGACAAACGCACCGGTGCTTAGTGTGAAGCAGATGGACGTATATTGGAGGGACTTTCTACCAGAGGGTGCGGACAGAAATCACCCTGCAGCCAATGTGTTCGGTGGTGGACCAAACTCTGAGGCTGCTGCAGAACTTAAGAATCTTGACTTCCCAACTACTTTGGTGATTGTGGGAGGCTATGATCCACTGCAGGATTGGGACAAAAGATATGTTGAGTGGTTGCAGAATTGTGGAAAAAGGGTAATATTGGTCGAGTATCCAAATGCATTCCATGCTTTCTATGTATTTCCAGAATTGCCCGAGTTTGCTTCGTTGATTGATGATGTGGCAAATTTCGTCAGGAAGCAAGTAGACTCCAATTCTTGATACCTACTATTAGAACTTTGCAGTGTATCAGAATTTTCTGGAACAGATGCACAGCTACTGCCTCTGCAAAAATGCAAACCAGAATGTAATTGTTTGTATAAGAAAATAATATTTGTGTAATACATATATGAAGCTCTCTTTCTTTATTTGGGGAATAATCGTCTTGTTAGTACAAGAAATAACCAAGATAAATCCTCCAAATTATGTACAAGAAAGAGATAACAACATATTCACCTGCATCAGTTTCAAGAAATGAGTTGCATTTGTTGATATCACGAACCTCACATTACCTAAGTCTTGCTAAATCAAACAAACAAACCTGCAAGGCTGTCGGTCGTGGCAGATCAAATTTATAGAGAAAGAATAATTCGTATGACCAAATCTTATTCACCTCAATCTGGTAGGAGTCCTGATTATGAAGAACTCGAGATCTTCAATCAACTTAAATTACTGGCAAGTTTGCAATTTCATAACCAAAATCTTTCATTTCAGGAATGAGTTTCTCGCGTAGAAACTTGTAGATCTCCTTGATTTCAGGATGAGCACTATCTTCCACCAAAAACACATTACTCTTGCCATTAACTTCGATTTGGCTAAAACCAGGAAATTTCTTAACTTCTCTTTCCTTCATCTTCTTTCTTAACTGTGAGAACTTGTCCCATTTCCCAGATGCCGCATATAAATTAGCCAACAACACATATCCACCAGAGCTAGCTGGCTCAAGCTCTATTAGTTCATCACCTATATGATCGGCCAATTCATCAGCTCTAAACAACCTGCAAGCACTAATCAAGGCCCCAAGAACTGCACTATCACATTTATCACGAGGCATCTCATCCACCACTTTCATAGCCTCATTCACAAGCCCTGCTCGTCCTAGGATGTCAACGAGGCAGCAGTAGTGTTCTGGTGCGGGTTCTAAGCCGTAACTTCTCTTCATAGAATCAAAAAGCATACGACCTTTTTTGACAAAACCAGCATGACTACAGGCTGACAAGACTCCTACAAATGTAATCTCATCTGGGGTGTGTCCTAATCGTAGCATCCGAGCAAACGCCTGCAAAGCCTGCATGACATATCCGTGATTAGAATATGCTACTATAATTGCAGTCCAAGTGACAACATCCTTTGCATCAAGATTTTCGAAAGCCATTTGAGCTGCGATTACATCACCACTTCTATGATACATTGTAATCAAAGCATTAGCAACAGGTGTTAACATCTCAAACCCGAGGCGAACAATGAGGCCATGAGCTTGAAGTACCCCTAGAATACCTCCGCATGACGTCAGAAGGCTAATAAGACTTGTCTCATTTGGCCTAATGCCACTTTGAAGCATCAAACCAAAGTGGCGAAATGCTTCATCCTCATGCCGACCCTTGGAATAACCACCAATCATTGTATTCCAAGTGATGTTGTTTCTTTCAGACATCATGTTAAAAAGTTCAGCAGCCTCAACCATACGGCCTTCATTGGTGTAAGCTGTGAGCATTGCATTCCATGCTGAAACATCCTTATTAAGCATTTGGTCGAAGTATTTCCTCGCCAAATCAGTCATCCTGTTTCTCGCAAGACCCGTGACCATGCTAGTCCAAGAAATAGCATTTCTCCATAGCATTGACTCAAACAGTTGATTGGCTTCATTTACTCTATTCTCATTCATAAGCCCACTAATCATAATGTTCCAAGAATACAAATTGCGCTCGGGCATCAGTCGAAAGAGTGAAAACGCCTCATCAACTCGATGATTCTCCACCAATGCTTTGATCATCGAAGTCCATGCCACGACACTTTTGGAAGGCATCCGATCAAAAGCATCTCGAGCTTCATCGACCAATCCATTTCGTGCAAACCCCATAATCACATTTGTCCACGTAATCACATTTTTCTCACTATCAGGCATTCTCCGAAAGAGCTCGACAGCATCATCAACTTTCCCTAATCTAAAGTATCCCGAGATCAAACTAGTCCAAGAGAATCCATTTCTCTCAGGCATTCCATCGAAGATCTCCTTGGCTTTATTGATTCTACCAGCCTTAGCATAAGCATCGACCATAGCAGAATCCACAACAATGCACTTCATCCCTTGAGGAATCTCAAAATAAAGCCTCTCAGCCTGGTGAAACTCATCGTGCTTAAGATAAATACTTACCATCGAAGAAAAAGATACCATATCCCGCTCAGGCATCTCGTCGAACAGTTTGCGTGCTGCTTTAACGTTTCCTAGCCTACCCAATTCCCCTATTCGCACATTATAGTCATAACTTGAGCCCCAGGCCCGGCTACTACTTTTTTTTGTCACATACTCACTCGCACAACCTCTGCCGTGCAAAAAAGTGTTGCTGCTTTGTGAGTTTGAAATTGCAGCGGCGGTGGTTGTGTACAGAGCGGCGTAAGGTGTCCTGTGTTTTCTATTACACAAGATAAAATTGCATTTCCCAAGTATGACGTTTCGAGTCGTTATGTGGAGCCTCTGTGATGCTCCGCCTCCGACCACCGCCCGCCACGCCGGCGCTTGAATACTGCAGAGACCGCGCATCCTTTCTTCTTCAAAACAGTTTTCTGCTTGAAAATCAATATTCTGATTATTAGAAGAACATCAATAACAGCTATATGATACACATTACAATTCAGAGGTAAAATAACTAATAAGGCAGCAGCCAGCCTCCCCAATTCGAGAATCAATCTCATGTCCATTAAATTAATTCGTTGTTAATACTTCAGCTAATAATGTATCCTAAACAACTTGCCAACTTGTTAAAATACCAGCAACTTGCTAAATATAGAAATAAATAGAAATAAAATTTCAACCTTAGCGTCCAAGACTCTGCTACGGTAAACACCTCTATATAACTTTCAGCATTCCTTCCCCTTTCACCACATCAAAATATACAGGAAGACTAAGAGAATTTCCGCAGAAATTTTTTTGACACCCTCCATCAGAGTAAATTGAACGTAACCCTCAATTCAGTTAAAATCATTTCTTTTTCATTCAAGACATATTCTGTAATTCATTTAATCCTATAGATTAACAATATAAAGCTCGAATCAAAGTCATAACTGTTTAGTAATAGTATAAAACAAACGGTAATACGAAATCCTATGCCCAATTAGAGTAAGGAATCAGATGAATAAACAGTCCTAATAAAGTTTTTGCTCATGAACCAAAGAAACAAGAACAAGAATCAAACCTCATTAGTTCAAATACAACTTACAGGTCCTAAAATTATTTTAGAATAAAAAGTAAAGATGAAGAAATGATAATAGTAATTACTAAAACCTTGCACTGTTTCTGTCTTGACACCGTGAGAGAGAGGGGCTGAGGGGTGGTCGAGGCGGTTTCCGGGCTGAGATTGTCGTGAGGACAGGAGGAGGAGACGAGGAGCTTGGCCAGAAATCCTAAGAAGAAGATGGGAAGGATAGAAATTTTATAAAATAAGAATATATAAAGAAATGAAATAAAATAAAGTAAGAAGGAAGAGAGAGAGGAGAGGGAATCTGGACTTACAGAGGCAGCGCAGTGGAGACGAACCACGGCGGCGATGCCAGTGGCGTGAGGCAGAAGGCGACGGCGGCGGCCTTCTCTTTGGCCACTGCTGTAGCCGACCGGATAAGAGGGGCCAGCGATGGTGGTGGCAACTTCTCTGCCGCTGTCGTGCGCTGCTGCTAACAATCGGTGGCGGTGGCAAATCAGACGGCGGCGTTGTCACCTGGAATAGGGCCCGTCGCCAGATTTGCAGAGAGAAGGAAATGGATTTTCTATTTTGGAGTCTAGGGTTTGGAATTGGGGATTTTGTGAAATTGAGAGAGTTAGAGAGAATAGAAGCGCGAGCTGAGAGGGGGAAGTGAGCGGAGACGACGGCGGCGTTGGTCTCGCGAGAGAAGGAGAAGAGAGAGAGGAGGCGGTGCTGCTACGTTTTATAGTGGTAGTCAGAGAAGAGAAATGGGAAGAAGGGGTAGAGATTGAGTGAGGCGAGATGGACGGTGATGGCGGCGCCGTACAATGGCGAGAAGGTGGCGGCGGTGACCAGCGAAGAGAAGAGAGGGGGTGGAGCCACTGCTGCTCTGTTGTTACTAGTTAGGATCAAGAGAGAGAGAGGAACAAATTGCAGACGAGTGTGGTAGAGAGAGAGAGGAGGTTTAGTAGATAGATTGTTACTTCCTCTGTCCCGCTCATTTTGTCTCCCTTTCCTTAAATGGACGTCTCACTCATTTTGTCTACATCTAGATATAGATATAATAAGTGGTTGAAAGAGTTTCTCTCTCATTCCCTTCCAATTTCATTCACTAGTTTATTAAACAAACAACTTTCCTTAATTTTCGTGCCCAATAGTAAGGAGACAAAATGAGCGGGACGGAGGGAGTAGTATTAAGTATTTTCTTCTTTAATAAAACGAATTATTATTGAAGAATATGGTCTGGCTTCCATTAACATTTTATAAGTTGAAGACCACCTAGTCTTTATATCTACATAAGGAATTTTAAATTTTGCATTCTTAACGCCTAACAGATGTTGAAGTAATAAATAACAAACAATCTCTAATAAGATCTATACAAGGTTTAACACTTTGCATTCCATCACATACACAAAGATGTAGAATATAACAAACACAACGAATATGGAAAATTTTTGCATCAAACACAGGCTTCAAAAATTCAACTAAAAGCTCTATAGCTCTGCCATTATTAGAAGCACTATCCAACATCAAAGACATAATTTTATCACTTATTTCCCAATAATTCAAACAACTCATAATACCTTGATATATAGATAAAGGATCATGTGGATGCTCAAGACAAGAAAATTCAATAATTCTTTTTCTAAAATAAAATTTTCATTTATCCAATGTGCTGTTACACATAAATAATGTAGACCTTGTTTTCCAAGCCATAAATCTCTTGTCAATGAAATTTTACAAGGAAGAGTAGCAAACAAAGTTTTCAAAGCAATGATTTCATTTTCATAGACTTTAAAAGCATCGTTATAAGTTGTATTTCGTGAAATATTTTTGTATCGAGGTTGAGCCTTTTTCATTACACTTGTAAAATAATGATTTTGTGCAAAATTAAATGGAAGTTCAGCTCCTATAACCATTTTAGCTATTTCCTCTCTTACTTCATCTTGTTTATATGTATAATTAGAAATGACTCCACTAGGCAAAATTTCTAAATTTTGTTATATATTATCATCATTTAGCAAATCAGTTGTATCCCAATTAATATGCATGTTATTCAAAATAACATGTGCCACTATTGACTTTATGCGAAAATTTACTCTTACATAATAGACATGTTGCCTTTTACAACAAAATAACCCCAAACTTTACTAGTTTTATTTATAGCTGGTGTTTTCCTACTAGAACTAGGTATCTCTTGGTGTGGTGCATCATCAACAAATACTAGTTCATTTATCAATTCTGGATTCAGTTGTGATTTAGAAGCAAAATTTCCCAAAAGTCTTTTCATATTAAAAAACAAACATCAGCAACAAAAACAATTAAAGAGAATCCAAAAGCACCAGGCAAAAGAAATTCGAACCAGAATAGCAGAATTTCGATAAATGCAGCAAGCAATGAACAGAGGCCACTGAAAAATTGAACGGGTAGCAGCAGCAGCGGAATCAATGCAGCATCCAAGTATCCAATCCAACCGAACCCAAACAAGCCAACAGCCAATCCAATAATTAGAACCAGCAAATTTAAAAGAATGAAAGCAGAATGCGAATTCAAAATAATTTCAAGATCTTTCTGTTGTAGATTTTGTGAGTTAATAAACATCATAAAACTGTATATTTATAGACACCAATTAGTAGCCGTTTAACAGTGGTACAGAAATTAGATGGGTGATGTGCAGATTGAACAGAACGGATATAAACCTAAACCTAGAAGTCTACAAAATATACATACCGAGAATCGAAGATCGCCTCTGCTCTCTAGCCGTCTGTAGCCTCTGAATCTCAATTTGCCGTTGGGAGAAAAGGAGAAATGGATTAGATATTATGGGGGTGGACTGGAGTAGTTTAATTAAAAGGTAGGTTTATAAGTTTTGGGCCAGACATCATTTTCTATTTTAATGAGCTAGCTAGCTAATGTGATTGCAATTGGAGCAATTAACACACAATCAAATCTGAATCTTTAAAAGGTCGAGCACAATTTATGACGATAACCATAACCAAATGCATTTCAGAGAATTATCTTCATCTTGCAAAAATAAAAGTTTCAGCACAACTGAATTTTCTATCCTCCTCTGTTATCGTTTCAGTTTAACCTTTCTCAAATTAAAAGTTTAAAATAACCTTAATTTCTTATACTATTAAGCCTAGCATACCAATTCAACAAATGAAAACGATACAGATATCAACAAATTCAACAATAATTTATTAAAAAGGAATGGAAATTAATTAACATACTTGTGACTTCACTCAAATGTGAGTACTGACTACTGAGTTCAGTTGCGGACTTGGGGCTTGGCTTGAACTTGAGGCCTTGAATTGGGTTGGGCAAGGCAAATCCAGCTGCAAAAGTGGGCGGCGGGCCGGCGGTCGGCGGTGGTTGGAATGGGAGTGGTAAATTAGCAGCGGGGCGCCGACGATGACCGGCGTGACGGCGTCCACAATGAGAGTTCAGTCGAGGCTCGAGTGATGAGAGAGAGACACTGAATCTGAGTGTGTGTGTGTGTGTGTGTGTGTGTGTTTGAGCGAGAGAGGAAGCGCGATGATGTTCAGTAGGATTTGGGGAGTTTGCCGAGGGTTTATGTTATTTCACTTATTTTAATTTATTAAATATGTACTACTTCGGTCCTCGAGTCTCTTTCTAGGAGGAAGTGGTACGAGTATTAGGAAAAAAAGTGATTAAATTTATTATGAGTGGATAAAGGGTCCCACATTAAAGGTAGTGATATATTAATTAATTGAAATAGTAGTGAGCATATGTGGTATTTTAGGTAAATAAGTTGATAAAGTAAGGATAAGAAATAATAATTTATTGTTGGGTAATGTCCAAAAATGATTAGGAAAAAACTTGGGGACCATCCCAAAAAGGTAAGATAGGAAAAAACTTGGAGATTGGAAGTAATATATAATATTTGAATCAATTGGTTAACCTACCCGAGTCGATTCTCATCGGGTCCGATTAATAATCGAAAATTTATAGCCTATTCAACAACTCTACGAGTGTATGTGGTAGAGAGAGAAGGTTTATTTTAGTGATAATATGAAAAAATAACCATTTTTTAAAGACAAAAATAAATTCTAACCACAAATTTTTAAAAAATTAATAATAACCAAAATTTCTGTAAAATTACTCTATTATCCTTCCTTTACTTTTCCTGTAAGATTTTTAGTTCTTCTCTCTCGTTAAATCTTCTCACCATCTCTCCCTCACTTCGCTTCTTAATCACCGTTTCCACCTTCACGCTGTCACCACCCTCTCGCTGCTGGTCACCGTCTTCAGGTCGTCGCCACCGTCTCATCTCTCATTTTCATTCTATACTTCTCTCTCTAAAACAAACGAAACGACACAACTCTCCTTCCCTAGCTTCTTCTTCTCCGGCGGAACCTTGACCGTCGTTGTCACCTACAGTTGTCCTGCTGCTGAGCGGTGACACTTTCTCACTCTCGCTTCTATCACTCTGAAACAAAGAAATGAAGCCCAATTTGAAACCATAGCCCCCGATTCGAAACCCTAGACCTTAATCGAAAATTCTCTCTCCTTTATTCGAAATCCGGCGAGTTCGCCGCTGTCGCGTATATCTGTAGATTCCGACAATTGGCAGTGAAAACCGACATCCCCTCATCAGTGTTGCGACATGATGTTCATGCACCGCTTAAAATCAACGCATCGTCGTCGATGCTAACAAATCTGCGGTTGCATTTCAGCGTGAGCTTTGTGACATAATTGAAACGAGCGAACGAGGAATGGCATCGGCGAGCTTCGTCTCAGCGAGATACGGTGGCAGCTCTGCCCTCCACCGTGAGCCAGCCCAACAGACAAATGATGGCGGTCTGGCTTCGACGGTGGCGAGACAACGACGGTGGATTTAGATTATTTGGCCGCAGAGGCCGTCTAGATGAAGTCAGTCAACATGCTGGGTGAATAGAAATTGCCGAATGAAAAAGAAAGTGGTACATGTATGTGTAATGTGTATATGTATGTATTTATGTATGTATTCATGTATGAATTTGTGTGTGTCGTGTATGTGTCCATGTGTTCGTGTATGAATTCACGTATGTCGTGTATGTGTCCATGTGTTTATGTATGAATTCATGTATTCGTATTGTATTCATGTATGTCTATGAATTCGTGTATGTCGTGTATGTGTATATGTGTTCGTGTATGTATTGGTGTGTGAATAATTCACGTATGTCGTGCATGTGTCCATATTTTCGTGTATGAATTCATGTATTCGTGTTGTATTCATGATGTCTATGAATTCGTGTATGTCGTGTATGAATTCATGTATTCGTGTTGTATTCATGTATGTCATGTATGTATTCATGTATGTCATTTATGTCTTTATGTGCTCGTGAATATTTATGTATTCGTAAATGAATTCATGTACCCGTGTTTGTATTCATGTATATCATGTTTGAATTCATGTTTCACAAACAAGGTAAGAAAGGGTATTTTGGTAAATTTTGGTTATTGTTTATCTTTCAAATATTAATGGTTAGAATTTATCTTTATCTTTTTAAAATGGTTATTTTGACTTTTGGCCATTTATTTGATTAAGAAAAGTCTACTAAGCGGAGACGGAGAGAGCATTATTTTATGTAAATACGACTTTAAATACAGAGTCAGGAGCTTCTTTCGACAAGTAAACCACTAAAAACGAGGAAGACAACTATTTGAATTACACCTTCGAATAGATCGATTGACTCTTTCCACAGATAGAAGACAAGGGAACAACTCGTCGAAAGAGACCTCAAGAAGATATCGATTGAATCTTTCCAACACTCATTAAAAGACTTCCCTGTATAACCTAAACAAGCAACTGTCGAGCGAAAGCCGTTTATGAAAATGAAAGATAATAAAATAAAAGCAACGCACAAATTAACTAAATTACTACTAAATATCTGTAAGAAAATATTGGTTAATTAAACTTTTATAATTTACACTTGTCGAGATAGGAAAATAACTTATAAACTTTTAACTACAGTTGTTTCACTTTTAGCATATCTGCCTCTCTCTTTAATAATTAAAGTTTTAATTAATCTCAGCTTTTAACAATGAAAACAAAGAAGAAGAAAATTTGCCACTGAGATAAATGAAATTGTGGTTTCACCATCATCGACTTAGTCAACGGCGGTCTCAACTCCTCCTTCCGCGGCCGCATATTGAACTTCCCCAGTTCATATTCTCATTTGCATTCTTATTTTGATCCACGCCGCAACCACTCAAGAACTTAATGTTCTGTTTACTCTTCTTCATCGGCGTTTTCCCCGCATTGCTACTCTCTCAACCCTAGGCGTCTTTGAATAACTGTATATGAATTCGAAGGGGTCGCCGGGAAAATGATAGGAAATTCCAGAATTACACCGTCATTGTTATCTGGCGGTTAGATTTCCAGTCCGCTGTCGTCGGTGCTTGTAGTATTTGGAGCTACGGTGGTGGACGCTGAAGGCGGAGTTTTCCGACGGCGCTGGGATTTTAACGGCGGGGGCGGGACGTAATGTTTGGAAATAGACAATGAATAATCAATGTACTTGATCAACACTTGTGGCTGATCTCGCAAGTGTATCTGCTTCTTTATTTAGATCCCCTTTGACGTGATAGACGGTCACTCTTCTTCCACATAACATTTGTTGCAACTCTGAGATAAGTTACAACCAATCATTGTAGAATCTTTTCTTGTGCATTCTATTCAATTTCACTATCTACTTAAAATCTAACTTTTTAAACACTTGATTAAGGCATTTAAAGTTCATCCCGTTGTTCGTAGTGATTCAGACCATCTTCGCGTTGGGACATTTTTCAAGCCCCAACTTCACTGCAAATACCGTGCATTGCATCTCCGTATACGGAGTTTGTTCAGCATCAGCGGAGTCTGCGGTGGCGGATCTGATACCACCCACTTTGAAAATTTTCTTGTGGCTGAACACCAGCGCATACACCATTCAACTGTCGATAGCTCCAATCTAGTTGACATATATCGATGCACGGATACACGAGTCGAACCCATCGTTGTGCCTGTGAGGTGGATCCTGCAACATCGCATTCCTATTGTGACTAATTACTCTCTCTCTCTCTCTCTCTCTCTCTCTCTCTCTCTCTCTCTCTCTCTCTCTCTCACACACACACACACACACACACACACACACACACACAAACACACAAACACATACAACTTAAGGTTTAGCCATGATATTTCTTTTGTTGTAATTATAATGGGGACATAAGGGTGAGTTCGGTCCTGCTCATAAAGTCAATAGAAAACAGATCAAAACATAATATTAATATTCTCTAGGTGTTTTCGTTTAGTATCTTTTTCTATTTAATTTTGTCAATCTACGTTTTATAAATAGTTGGTTGAAATTTTGGGTCAGTGACCCCTGAGATTTAAAAAATTATTATAATATTATTCTATTTTTAATAATTATAAGTATAATGTTGTTATGAATAAAAATGGTGAGGGTGTTTTTTGATTAATTTGATAGTAAAAATACAGTTGTGATAGAATTGGTATCAAAGAAAAAGGGGAAGGATCTCTAACCATGTTATGCACTGCCTTTTGGCACATCATTTTCACAATTTTTTCGAATCGAATCGAATACATAGATATTCACTCTGAATCGATTCGTTTACAACTCTACTTTGAAAGTGCACTTGTGGCTGAACACCAGCACTGATTAGTGTTTATTATGATTTGTGTTTATTTAGGATTAGTTTCGTTATAATAAACATTAATTATGATTAGTGTTCATTTATGATTAGTTTCGTTATGATTAGTGTTTATTATCATTAGTGTTCATTTATGATTAGTGTTTATTATGATTAATTTTCATAATGATTAGTGTTCTGTATGATTAGTGTTCATTACGATTAGTGTTCATTATGATTAGTGTTCATTCATTATGATTAGTGCTCATTAGTATTCATCATTTATGATTAGTGTTTATTATGATTAGTGTTTATTACGATTAGTGTTGTTCATTATGATTAATGTTCATTCATTATGATTAGTGCTCATTAGTATTTATTCGTTTGTGATTAGTGTTCATTATGATTAGTTTTCATTACGATTAGTGTTCGTTATGATTAGTATTCATTCATTATGATTAGTGCTCATTAGTATTCATTCATTTACGATTAGTGTTCATTACGATTAGTGTTCATTATGATTTATGTTCATTCATTATTATTAGTGTTCATTCTTTATGATTAGTGTTTATTAGTGTTCATTATGACTAGTGTTTATTATTGTTCATTATGATTAGTCTTTATTGCGATTGGTATTCATTATGATCAGTGTTCATTTTCATTAAGGCTCATTTATGATAATTGTTCATTAGTGTTCATTATGACTAGTGTCCATAATGATTAGTGTTTATTATGATTAGTGTTCATTTTTATCAGTGCTCATTATAATTAATGTCATTATAATTAGTTTTCATTAATTTTCATAATGATTAGTTTTATTCATTATGATTAGTGCTCATTAATTTTCATAATGATTAATATTCAGTATGATTAGTGTTCATTATGATTAGTGTTCATAATGATTAGTGTTCATTTTCACGTGGCATTGCCGCATCTAGACCCATATCATGTTGTAATCTATAGGGCACGAGGACGTTTTCAGCCCATATACCATTCGAATATAAAAAGAAAACATGTACGGAACATCACTCACGCGAAAAGTTGTTGCATAATATATTAGAACACTTGCAGATTTTTATCAAATGAAGTAATAGATAGTTTTCAATTTATAAAACTAAGCAAAAAATGACATTCACAAGTTAAGATGTTTCAGTTCATAGCACACACAAACATATTCACAACGTCTGAAGAAGTAAAGACTAGAATTTATGTAGAGAAGATTGCAAATATGGGTACATAGGCAGAAATGGGGGATGGTCCACATATGGGGGAAGCAGGGGGAAGATAGAATTTTGTATACCAAATGGAGAGAGCGGCGAGCAATGGAGGTGGTGATCGGAAATCAGACGACAGCACCTGCGATAGGAAGCTGTGAGTGGTGAGAGACTTGCAGGGCGGAGGTGTAGCGCCGGTCGGGGAGAGAGAGAGAGAGAGAGAGAGAGAGAATCTAGAATTTTGAATTTCAATTCCATAATAAAAGATCCGGCATCCTTTATAAATAAAGCATTGCTGCTGATTTCTATAAACAACGGTCGTTTTTTTAAAAGAAAATGATGATGTAAATATCCGATTGGGTTTTCTCTTTTTAAACGCATTTAGAGCTTTTCAAGTTTGATACAATGTGGGACATGAGTTTAATTCTCCTCGAGGGCATCAATCACTCGACAAGTTGTTGCAATATATATTTAGAATACTTTTAGATTTTTAAATGAAGTAATAGATGTATATAGATAGTTTTGAATTATAAAACTATGCAAAAAATGACATTTACAAATTTAGATATTTCAGTTCATAGCACATATAATAAAAGGAGAAAAACAATTGAAAATAGAGCACAACCTGCTTGCCTTTAACAGAGAATGATGGTGTAAATATCCGTTTCGGTTTTTACTTTTTAAACTCAATTTTTGTTCTTCCAAAAATAAATAAATATAAATTATGCTTAAAAATAGTAAAACAACATACATGTAAATAAAATTTTCTACCTACAATGTATCAAGAACTATTGTAGCCTAGCACTGACAAGCTCGCTCTTTTAGACCTTTTGATGCAATGTGAGGCGTGTGTTCGATTCTCCCTGAGGGCAGCTTTGCAATTTTTTTTTATAATAAATAAAACAATAGGTATCTTATAAATAAATTTCCCTACCTTATATCGCAAGAAGATTCACTTCTTCTCTTAACCGTGTGCGTCGTCGCCTTTAATTTGAACAGATCCTACTTCAAATTATCGCAAGAATATTTTTGCTATAAGACGCTTCCGATTTAGTCTTCAATTTGTAATAGAAATGTATTCCCCTTCATTGAGACACATGTTCGAAACTTGGCAATTGCGTTTAAAAAAAAATGTCCATGTATAATTAGTGTTCATTATGATTAATGTTCAATATGATTAATGTTTTTTAGGATTGTGTTCACAATGATTAGTGTTATTACGATAAGTGTTCTTTATGATTAGTGTTATTATGATTAGTGTTCATTATGATTGGAGTTTATTCATTATGATTAATGTTCATTAGTATTTATTCGTTTATGATTAGTGTTCATTCATTATGATTAGTATTCATTCAGTATGATTAGTCTTTAGTCATTACGATTAGTGTTCATTAGTGTTCATTCTTTACGATTAGGCTTCGTTATGGTTAGTGTTCAGTTATTACGATTAGTCTTCATTATGATTAGTGTTCATTATCATTAGTGTTTATTTATAATTAGTGTTTATTATGATTAATTTTCATAATGATTAGTGTTCATTATGATTAGTGTTTATTATGATCGGTGTTCGTTCATTATGATTAGTGCTCATTTATGATTAGTGTTCATTAGTGTTCATAATGATTAGTGTTCAATTTGATTATTGTTCATTACGATTAGTGTTCATTATGATTAGTGTTCATTATGATTAGTGTTCATTAAGATTAGTGTTCATTATGATTAGTGTTCATTTTCAATAGTGTTCATTTATGATTAGTGTTCCTTATGATTAATATTCATTAGTGTTCATTCATTATGATTAGTATTCATTAGTGTTCATTCGTTTATGATTAGTGTTAATTCATTATGATTAGTGCTTATTAATGTTCATTTATTTATAATTAGTGTTCATTCGTTATGATTAGTATTCATTTATTATGATTAGTGTTCATTAGTGTTAATTCATTATGATTAAATATTCATTCTTTATGATTAAAGTTTATTAGTGTTCGTTCATTATGATTATTGTTCATTATTGTTCAATTTCATTAGTGTTCATTTATGATTAATGTTCGTTTTCATTATTGTTTATTTATGATTAATATTTATTAGTATTCAAATGATTAGTGTTTATTATGATTTGTTTTTATTATGATTAGTGTTCGTTATGATAAGTATTTATTTTTCATTAATTTTTTATTTATGATAAGTAGTGTTCATTATGATTAGTGTTCATTGTGATTTGTGTTCATTACAATTAGTGTTTATTATGATTAGTGTTCATTCATTATGATTAGTGCTTACTATTATTCATTCATTTATGATTAGTGCTTATTATTCATTCATTCATTTATGATTAGTGTTCATAATGATTAGTATTCATTCATTTATGATTAGTTTCATAATGATTAGTGTTCATTATGATTAATGTTTCTAACATGTGTTAACGAAAAATATGATTAGTTTCATAATGACTAGCCATGTGTTAACGAAAAATATTAATCGGTTATTGGTTAATTGGTTATTCTACGGGATTTATTAGCTAGCCTTGAAAGGAAACAATTTATTGGCATTCAATTAAATAAATTAAATTAAATAAAAAATAATCATAAATTTTGATTAGCAACTCCTATTATTAGTGGAGGAAGACACAATCACACAAATAAATATTGTAACGGAGCGGGGCGAGAAAGAAAAAGAAAAAGAAAAAAGGGAAAGTTGCCAACATATATAAGCCCACGTCGCAAAAAATGAAATGAGTGAAACGAAAAGCCCAGAGAAAAAAAACCCTACCTACTCCAAAACCTCCAAATCATGTATCGACGCAATTCTCTTCGTTTATTTAGCATCTTCCGCAAGATTTCTACGTCCATGCCTGCTCCATTGAAGGTTGCTGCAGAAAAAACCCAGCACGGGGTAAGAAATTTTCTGAATCATTTTTTTTTTCAGACCTGAATCATACTATTATTATCAATAATGTGTTTGTTTGGCATGTTTATACTTTTATTGTCGATAATGTGTGTGTTTGGGTGTCGATAATGTGTTTGTTTGGCATGTTTATACTTTTATTGTAGATAATGTGTGTGTTTGGGTGTTTGTGTGTAATTTACATTTTCACGTACGTCATTGTGCTAGATTTCGATGCTCTCTTGTCCGACAAATTTCTTTTTCTTGTTGGAGCAGAGAACATTGCTTGATGTGAGGAAGATTAAATTAATGTTTGTTTATATAAGAAAAATATAGCATGTTAAACCAAAATCACGTATGAACCATGTTGTGTTATGTTATGAAGCATGTTGTGTTGTGTTGTGAAGTCGTACAGTAGTTTTAGGTGTCGAAATATAAGATTTGTTGATGAAATGAGAATCCTAATGAATAATTATGTCAATGCTTCTTGTTTATTGTTGGTTGTATAACTGAGGGATGTTATTCAAGGGGTTAAGGATGTCAAGATTGGGGGGAGAAAAGCTCTCATTAGGGGGTCGTTGGTGGTTGGTGGAGGGCTGGTGGCGGCGAGGTTGACACTTGTTCATGTGTGGAAATCAACTGCAAGCAATGATGATGATGATTATTATGGTAAGGAGGGCACTACAATGTTATACATAAACACTGACGCAGCAGTTGACTCAGTCAAGAATGCCGGGAGGGCCGAATATGAAAATAGGGTATTCGTGGTCGCTGCAGTGGTGAGGACCCGAGAGGGGGTTCCTCTCCAGGCTGTTGCACAGATTTTTAAAGGCCCAGCGTTGGAGGCGGACAAGAGAAGAATGCAAGCGGCAAGATTCACAGTCCTTCACATGAGGAGCGAACTGGTAAAGGATGAGTTGACACTCGAGCAGGTCTGTATAGAGCTGCTTATGATAAAAGAGGAGTTGAAGTCCTAAATTTACCCCTTCCCCCACATGCAGAAATAAACAAACACATTGCTGGCCTCGTTAAACTCATCAAGGATGAGGGAGAGTTGGCCGAGGAGAAGAAGAAAAGGGTTATCCAAATGCTGGAAGATCTAAAGAATCCAATTGAGGAACGAATGAAGTTGGATTTCGCATGGAGGAGGGAAGTAGAGACGACTATGGAGGCTGAAATGATCGGCATCTTACTCGGTCTCAAACTGGAGAGGACCACAATGTCCCCATCATGTTTAGATCTGATGGGTTAGATGTTGTGAAGAAGGTCAAGGCATACTATAAGGCGAAGATATTGGGAGATAAGAATTTTGAAGAGATCGAAAAGCGGGTACCAAGTAGAACCAAAGACTGGAATGTGAAGAGTCAACTTGGAGGGGAGGGGAACAACTCCTAAATTCGAGGAAGCTGAGGCAGAGAAAAATCCTAATGGAGATAATCCCCCTCATGGAAAAGAAAGGCCACAACCTCAGACGTTTACAATATACGCCAAGAAAGAACAACGCGCTTGATGACGCGATCGCCAAATATGTGAAGAAGAACTACAGCAAGAAGATGGATAGCGGATCTATCATATACTACAGTAGGAATGATCTCTGCTATCCGGAGCATCTTAAGCCGGAGGAGGCAAAGGGACATGCCACAGGTATCGCGTCTGCTATTCAACATATCGTCAAGTTTGAACAAGAGAATACATCAATTTGGAGATGATGTGCAATTGAATTTTGTGACTCTCTCCTCCCACTGAATAGAATAGACTCTCCTTTTGACCCCCTGGGATTCTGATATTCTATCTATTTGTAATAGAATAGAGAACTAACTCATTTCAATCACTCTGCTATTTTGATTCTGTAATAGAATATGCACTTCTTCACTCTTTTCTTCCTTTCTCTGAAAACTCTCTTTACTGTATTTTGGTTTCAGGGAGAATTGACGAATGAATTCTGGACGGCGGCGTGTGCATTCCTCTTATATTCTACTAGTATTATTTTACCATATTAGGGAAAAGGCTCCAAGGCCGCAAAGCCCATATTGTAAACTCACATCTTCTTTTTCCTTTTTTGTCCCTTTTCCTTTTATCTATTCTAATCTTCCTTTTTTTTAAGCCCAAGAAAATTGTGAAGCGCACACTCACTCTCTCCCTACTCTCATCACTCTCAACCATCAAAGCCATTATAATATATTATATATATATATATATATATATACATGATCATCTTGTTGAAATTTTTCTTCTTACTGGAAAGGCTAAAATTGTTGCTGCTGCAGGAGGGAAGAGAAGTCGGAGGCCATCCATAGGGTGCTTGTGATGGCAGACGAGAGGAAAAGCCCATGAAACAGTGCACGACAACAGCTGCCCCAAGTTTACTTAGAGTGAGAAACTACCAACATGTAAAACAAGCCATATCACATAAACTAACATTCTTGAAAAACATATTTGCTATTCTAAATAAGATCTTCAACAAAACGGCCTATATTAGCACATTTTATACATATTTAATCAGCAATATAACTTGGTTGTACGAGCATGAGCATTCTACAATGGAATCCGTACTTATGTAGAGACAGAATTTGTAAAGTACCTCCATAAAAATGTTTTTTTGAGTGATTATAATATGGTTCTCTTAGCCTACCAAGTGTTCGATGAAGTGTCCCAATGAAGCCAGTCAATTCGGGCCAAAATTTGTAATTCGGGCTAAAATTTGTCCTTGATGTGCGCCACGTGAACCATGAATGTGCTCCAAGAGGTCGAGCTCTGGATGTGCGCCACGTGAACCATGAATGCCTTGTTGACTTTTCAACACTGCTTACCCTCGAAATTTGTATTCTTTTATCGGTCACATATGAACCTCTTGAATGTAACTGGAGAATTGCAGATTTCGAATTCAAATGGGGTGAATTGAACAATTCAAATGGGGCGAATTGAAAAATTGTTGTTCATTTCTATAAACTGTAGTATTTTTAAAAGAAAATGACAGTGTAAATATCTGTTTGTGTTCATTATTATTAGTGTTCAGTATGATTAGTGTTTATTATGATTGATGTTCATTATGATTAGTGTTCATTTTAATTAGTGTTCATTATGATTAATATTTATTAATTATGATTAGTATTCAATTAGTGTTCATTAATTAGGATTAGTGTTCATTAGCGTTCATTCATGATGATTAGTGTTCATTTATTATGATTAGTGTTTATTATTATCAGTATTCATTAGTGTTCATTTTCATCAGTGTCCATTTATGATTAGTGATTTGTACTATTAGAGCTCAACCCATACTAGCCCACAAAAACTCATACTAATTAAAAAATTAGCCCACAAAAACCCTTACTAATTAAAAAATTAACCCAAAAAAAGAAGACTGTAATACTTATATAAAATTCGAATACTATAGTCATGAGTTTAATAAAAATAAGTTTAATATTAGAGCAGACTATAATAAAACGATAGGCTATACTGAAACTTACATGCAATTCAAACTATAGGGGATATAGGCTATATCTCTCTCATCATCGTCTTCGCCCTTCTAAAAAAAAAAAACATCGCATCGCCGCTTTCGCCAACCTTGCCCTGTTATCTCCTCCCGACAACCTCGCCCGTTCGTACATCCACTTGTGAAATTCTTCTTTCAAATTTCTTTTTCTATTGATACTGTCGATGAATTTGCTAGGTTTTGAATTAGTTGCCCACTTGCTATGATTTCTGTTTTGATGTATAAAGTTCGGAAAGTAGGAAATTAGTTCAAATGAATCTGATCTGATTAGGTCATTTTTAGTAGCTTAGTTTACGATAAGAAAAATTGAGATCACAAGAGTTTTTCAAGAAACACTACAACTTCGAGATTACTCAAGAAATAATGCCAGAACCATAAAAGTGAAACTCAAATTTGGAGAGAAACCTGAGAGAGCCAAGTATCAAAAGCTTGGCTGAAGTAGGATTGATATGCAGAATCTTGTTGAAGTAGGAGAAAATTTTCATCTTTCTTTACTATGTCCACTGATAACTTTCAAGATGTTGATGGCAGTATGAAATTCTTGAGGAATAAAGAAACCCCACAAGAATCACTTCAGTTTGGAGCGTCAATACTCAAAAGAGAGCAAACTTTCCCCCTTTTTTCTTGGGTTGTTTTCTAATGGGGTAAACATGATTCATCTTGTCCGCTTGAGATCTATATAAAGCTACCAGCAGATACACTTGCAAGACCAGCCAGACGTGATGATCAAGTAATATATGAGCTGGTGGAGGAACTACCCTTCGAGCTAAATAAGCTAGATGAACTAGTTCCACAATAATTTGTTTGGATAATAACATGTATGTTGATTTTTATGAAGTTTACAAGATAGAATCTAGTAATCAATCTAAGATGTGGCTTGAACCAACTTATTCATCCCATACACTTTAAATACATTATGAACTTTATAATTCTATATATTTAGCTAAGGTACATTCTAATGTATCTAAATCAGACATACTAAAGGTAAAACACCCGAATTATTGAAAAAATTCAATATTTCTTTTGTACACAGTACAATATTAAATCAACTATGTATGGTACACTGTAAAAGTAATCTTATACTACATTTCTTCTTTGATCGAGTCTTTGGTATTGATGATTGTCCATCTGATCCTTTAGTTGGTAATTGTGTCATACAAAAGCGTATATTCTGATCTTTAGGGTAACACCTACATAACGGATTACAGGTTGTAGATGACCTCTCAACCGTGTACTTATGAACTGTGACTGTGTTATGATCATTATCTAATAATGTTTATTATATACTAAAAATACAATGTAGTGACTGATACTTTGAACATTCACTTAAGAATGAGCATGCTAATTCAAATATTCTTCAACCGTGTATTTATAAACTTAATAGTAGTTTTGACTGTGTACTTAAGAACAATTTAAAAGTATTAAAATGTGTACTATATAAACATAATTGTGGCTATTTTTTCTTTGTAACTTTACTAATATTTTTTACCGTTCAGAATATCATTTAAAAATTAGCACCTTAAGCTCAATATTTCTTAACAATGTATTGTATAAAGACAACTGTGGCCTTAACTGTGAACATAAGAACACTAAGTGCATATATTTAATCAAATGCGGTAAATTAAATCTAGCACGAACAATACCTTTACAATGATAAATCACTTTGTACATATTTGTTACTACTGCTATATTTGATTTTTACATAATCTAACATATATTCTAGTCATGTCAAGAAAAAAACATATGCATTAATTAAATATAGTAAAATTCGATAGAAAGATGCAACAAAGAATCTCAAAATGCAAAGTGCGCGCATATTCTTGTATTATGGTGTAAGACTTCCACTCTATAGTCGGTTAAATTTATTTTTCAGACAATAATATTTATCACGACATAGGAAATCCATTATCATTTTGCTTTTTTGGGATTATCGAAAATTATTAACGAATTTATTGCTATAGATGTTATGAGGAGGTGAATTTTCTTAAGCACCTATATGTACCATTTGAGCTTTGTTTGTGTTTCAAAGTAACCTATAATTGATTGAAGCTGAAGTTCTAGCCCTTTCTCGAAGTTTATTAAGTTCATGTTGAAGTAATGTGTTATAATGTGCTTTAAGTGAATCCTTCGAATCATGTATTTCAATTATTTATTGGAAAAATTGTAAGGACCATGCTTTGTATACTTTGTATAAATGAGAAATTTATTCTTGCAAAATTGATTATGGGGAATTTAGTGGTGGTTTGAATCTCTTGTAATAGAGTAATTTATTTTACCCAAGACCGGCTGTTTGTGAATATATTTCCTTATAGCATATCATTCTTCTGTCTAAAATAATATTAGCATAGTCTTTTATGATATACAAGTATTATGCAACGTAACGCGTGAGAGTAAAATCTAGTAATTAGCAAGCAATATATTTTCCCAAAGCAAATTTAATTATTCACCATTTTCAAGCATAACTGCACAAGTCATGTTGCATAAATAGATTCCTTTGTCCCAAATTACAAGACAAATTAATTTATTATTGTTCGATGAATTGTCGGAAAATCACATGTAATGGGGCACATCCGAATCTTAATTTCTTCTATCTGATTTTAACAATAATTATTATTCCTAAGAAAAACATAATTATAGTTGAATACTTAAATCAAAGTAGAATTAGAAGTGTATCATTATTTGATTTTTAGCATGAAGTGTACACGTGGTAACTGCTGATTGGTTCGATCGTTAGCCGTTGCGATCGTCAATGGTTGCCGATTCAAATTTTTTTTAAATCATCTCCTTCTCATCTATAAATATAACTCGTCTCAACTCATTTCATATACCAATCTCTTCACTCTCTCTCAAATCTCCACAACACCTTCAATTTCTTGTTTATTTCGATTGCTTCAAAAATCATGTCGAATGACGGTGATCATTTTAACCCAAGAATAGAAGAAATCGAGAGTTTGCTTTGAAAACCAGGCAAAGCTTGAAAGAAAACCTTCAAGATCAAAGAGCTCATGCAAAATTTGAGGATGATTTGATCGAAAAGATTGGAACACGCTTCAGAAATTAATGTAATTTTTCTACTATTTATTTTATGCATGTTTTTTTAATAAAATTTAATAATATTGTTATATTAAAAAAAAACTAAATAAATTTAGCAATCTCCAATTTATTAGATATCGTTATTGTGGAGCCAGCGAGTACATTCAAACACTCTTTAACACGTGGCAATTAAGTGGGCAGCGAGCTCGATCGATAAACTTACCGTTACCCATAGCCTAAGTATTTTCATCTGACGTGCACAAACACACACACAACACACACATACTATTTGGGGAAATTGTTATTGACTGCAATTGGAGTTATTTTGACTAAATTACGATGCTTTTTTTTTAAGAAAAAATATGATGCTTAAAGAAGAAGGAATTTAAATATTTTTCTTGAAATTTGTGCCTTACAATGGAATTGCCACGTTGCTCTTACTTAAGACCTGGCAAATTATGAAGACACACTCACAAACTTTCTGCCATTATCCATACTAGGTGTTCATTTCTCATTTCCTTTTTTTATAATTCTTACATTTTATTGCCTTATTATACACATCGATATATTTGTAATTGTAAGAAGATGTATTATTTATGGTATTTCCCATCATAAGTTTAGTATCTGATTCTAACATTATCAGGGGCTACATAATTTTTCTATATAGAGGGTGTTAAATTTAATAAAGTTATACAGTCACAAAATAAACATGCAAGAAGAGTCGATTTTCAATATAATTTTATTAATCTAACTCTTTTTTTGGTACTTTTTCTTTAACAAAAAAACCTTCGTCTTTATTTCTAAAAATTATTCTTGAATTTCGGTCTTATTCGAATTAAATAAAAAAAGAATGTTTTTCATTATTAAATAAACAATTAAATTTCATTTTTCAAAACTATAATCTTCTTCTTCTTCTATTAATCGAATTATTATTACCGTATATAAAAATATGATTATAAAAAACAATCATGACTTAATTATAGTATAACCTTAATCGATTAAAAGAATGACTATATAAAAAAATTACATAAGAAAATGTTAAAATTTATAGTAAGGCTAATTAAATAATTGAATAAAAATTAATTTAATATTTTATAGAGTTATTTTTATAAATATTAATGAATATGTAATATATTTTGAACATACTAGCATGCGGAGACTAATAACAAGCTACTGCATGCCATGTTTAGTTAGTATTCGACTAATTAATTTTTACCATGACACGATACGATGCGATACGTTAATACAATAACATAAAAATAACAAATTGTAGCACGTAATAAACTCTTTTTGTCGATGAGTCAACTATTTATTTATCTATATTACTAATTCTTTGTTGCACAATAATATATATACTAGTACCTTATAATTTGCGAAATAAGAAAACAAAATGGTGTCATTTTCACTTTGTATGCACCGAAATAGTAATGTACGTATAAGTAATAGGACTACAGAGTATAAACAAAAATATTACAACTGGTTTTGGGTTGTTACACGTGGCACAGCTAGGAGAATCCCAAATATCAAACGCATGCATGTCGTATTTTATCTCTATCGGTTTTCCTAAAATAGACATGGACTAAGTTCAATTTATGCAACAACCTTTACATATACTTACAAACGAGTTGTTGTCCCCTTAGGAATGATTTAATGGTAATAAGTGAATGTTTAAGATTGAGAGGTTTCAGATTCGAATTTCATGAAACGTCTTTATAGGTCGAGCATGTCACACACGTACTTAGAAAGTATAATTTATCTGCTCTGTGTAATTTGCAAACTACTGCATAAAGAATGGGAATTTACCCAGTACGCAACGAAAGTAGCAGCTGCGGGTTCCCACGATATCAAATAAAAAAAAAATTGTCTAGATTTTATGAATTTTAATCATAAACAATAGGTATTGTTTTATAATTGATAAAAAAACTAGATGCTGTTATTTTTCTTATTCAAGTCTTAAAAAAGTAAATTATCGTAAAATATAATATACTTATAAATCATGAAACACATTTTCACTCATTTGTAATAATAGCACGATTTTTTATCATTAACATATTAATACATGATCTTCAAATTTATTGCAACTCCGATCGTATCTTCAATTTCTGGTGACGCAAGACTGACATGGAGATGCATCATTTAACTATTTTTGAAAGTTAAAAACAAAAAATTCCACGAAAAACTTCTGCATCAGTTTTCCGATCACTAAAAATTGGAGATGTGATCCAAATAGTAATAAAATTTGGAAATCGTATCTTAATGCTATTATTACAAATAGATAAAACGGTCATGACTTCATTTAAAATTAACCCTACATCAAAATTTATAAGAATATATGTTATGCTCGATATCAACTCACTCGTATCACCCTTTTCGCAATTCATAGAGACAACAACCTCAAGTATCCCCACCTCTTCTTCTTCTTCTTTTCTTTCTTTCTTTCTTTTTTCTTTCCTTTTTTTATTTTTTGTTTTTTTCTTTTTTCTTTTGTTCTCTCTTTTTTTTGTTGTTTGTTTTTGGTTTTGTTTTATACACATCTTCTTTTGCATCATATATTCAAATTAGTATCTATTTCGTCATAGACAGTTCCCCCAAACTCCCAAAAGCCATCTATGTAACTAACTTAGGCTCTAAGTTGAAACAACTCCAAGAGAGGAGGAAAGGGCGGCTCATACCCTTACCTCGTTACTCGTATTATCATATTCTTTATATCAAGGTTTGTTATATTAAATAATTATTTTGTTCTATATACAAATATCATCGTCTAATTAATAACAAATTTTACGTTTCGTTACAAAACAAATATCACTGAATTAATTGTTTAATTTGACGGTAAATAATAAGATAGTTTTTTTAAATTACATTTGTATAGTAGTGCCTCGTATTTTCTTTTTTGATAATACCACAACTTAATACAAAATGTATATCCTACTAAGTAATTTTATATCCATTAAATGTAGTTTTTTTCATACATGCAAATTCTTATTAATCGGCAAATTTTAGTTTGATATGTAACGATCATGTTAAAATATATATAATTGAGAGTGAGTAAAGGATCCTACTTAATTCACACTTATATAACAACCTTACACGTAATTAAATAATTAATAAAAAATTGTTTTATTATTTTATTTCACGAGAAAATGAACCAAGACATAAACTTTTGACAATATCGAATATTATAATAAAAGCCAAGAAAATTACAAAATACAAATTTATTTTTCTTGAGAGTATAAAAGAAAATCATCCCACGCACATCTATAAATTCCGCCACCGCACTCTTCAGCCCACTCCTAAACTTTCCCGACCAATCCGCCCTTTTCCGGCGACTATGGACGTCACTGAAACTATCACCGCCGCCGCACACCCCACCCACTCCCCGTCGGATAAGAAGCCCGCCGCGGGCCGCCGCTCCCGGAAGGGCTGCATGCGCGGCAAAGGCGGGCCGGAGAACGCCCTCTGCACCTACCGCGGCGTCCGGCAGCGGACGTGGGGGAAATGGGTGGCGGAGATCCGCGAGCCCAACCGCGGCGCTAGGGTTTGGCTCGGCACCTTCAACACCTCCCTCGAGGCGGCGCAGGCCTACGACGACGCCGCGCGCCGCCTCTACGGCGCCGGCGCCAAACTCAACCTCCAGGAACCCCCCGCCGGCGACGGCGTTCCGGCGACGCAGCCGGAGGCTTCTCCCTCCGGCAGCAACGACTCCGTTGTGCCGGATTATTGCGAAGATTACTTGAGATGTGAGAGCTCGATTCTCGATGAAGCGCGGGGCATGTGGGATATCCCGGCGGCGCCGACGCTGCTGGATGAGAAGCATGGTGGGAGCTGGCCGGAATTTCCGCCGGAAAGTTTTAGTAAATATGAATTTATGGATTCTCGAGTGCCATGGACCTTCTAGCTAGCTTGATAATAGTAGTGTATTATTTTGTTGTTTCTTTTTTAGTCATTTTTTGTTTTTTATTTTTTTAATTAAGTTTTATCGTAGATGTTCAAGTTTCGTCGGACTAATATTAGAGGTCAGCAAAATAGATATGGATGAGGGTTTTATTTTTTTTAAGACTATAATGTAATTCGATTTTATGTAGTTTTTCTTGTTCTCCTTTTTTGCCCTTAAAATGGGTTTTGGGAGATATATATGTTAAGCTTAAAGTGGAGGTCAATTAATTTTAGTAGTTTAAATTTATAGTTCCTCCGTTCAAAAAGTTTCATTTTGTCATTTCGAGTATTTCACTTAATAAGTCTCATTTCTTAATTTGACAAAAATTAATACATTAATTTAGATTAATAGTGTTTACTTTAATTCAATTTATTTTAACATCAATAATAAAATTATTAGGAATCGGGTACTTGCTCGTGTGAATAACAATGAACAATATTTCTTTATTGATGAATTTGAACATGAATAGAATTTATAAGTATTACAGAAATTGAAGAACTAATTTTAGAATGAATCGAAGATTGTTCGAAGTAGAACTTCTGCCTGCAAGACGACAATACGCTCCGGTAGTGCTCACAGTAAGGTGGCTCGTCCCCAAAGGTTAAAACGATCTTTAACGTTTCGGCTGTAGTAGCACCACAAATAGAACCGAGCTCCGACGAACTAGACTAGAACGAAGACTGAACTCGTGTATGATATGCTATGTTTATCCAAGAGAGGAATGCAGAATGCTTGGAATGAGTGGAGAATGCAAATGAAGCATGCCTCCTTATATAGGCAACTCTCGTACATGAAGGGGCTCGTCGCCATCAAGTCTGCCATGATGGCCGGCGGTTTTAGACGCCAAGGATTGCCGGAAGTGAAGAGTCTTCGGCGATTACAGCAACCAAGAGTCTCTGGGCTGGTGGGCTTCACACGCTGGGCTTCCGGATTGGGCTCAACAATTAAACGAATTGGGCTTGTGGAGTTGGTCCAAAAAGATAAGGCCCAAACACCAGCCCAAAACACCAAGATCCAAGTCCAAGTCCCAGGCCCGATCCCGTCCGTCCGGATGGCGGCGCGCGCGAGCACCCATACACATCCATACACACCAACCCAACAAGTTATTAAGCCCATACAGACATAGCCTTAAATGCTAGTCAAATCATCCACATATAACCTATGTGGGACAACTAACATTTATTATAATTGATAACATGTTAGTTACTACTTCAACATCCAACCTTTAGCATACAATATTTCACTCATCGGAAATCGCTTTAGAGATAACAAATATACTACGTTCATCTACTCACGGCGTAAATTAACATCCAACAAATATTTCAATTAAATAATAAATATTTAATTAACAATATTTATCCTCAAATTAATGGTTAATTATAAATCATTTCCAACAAAAATATTATCTTAATCAGATTCTTTATCATTCAACTCTTTTTTTGTTAATCTCCGTGTCCATCGCAGATGAGATTCATTGAACGAGATCCCAGATGGAACTCATTGAACGAGACGGATGGATTTTTTATGATGGGGTCTCCCAATTTAGTGCTAATTAATCTCGTAGTTTTGGGGTTGACAATTTTTTTATGTTGAAGCACATATGACCTAATTAATTAGGTTAGTAATATACACATGAATATTGGAACACAGAGCCATGTTATCTCTATTAGTATAATTTATATATGAAGCCGCAGTTGACAATTTTAACGATTTTGATCATTACTTTCATATTCGTAATAATATAAAAAGGATGGTTTACCATTTCAAGATATTATATATTAAGTCTACCACAAAAGAAAAATATCACACAAGTTACATGCACAAACGAAAAAGATTACAATCAAATAGACGGGCTGGGCTCTTGCGTCTTCTTATTCGGGCCGGTCGATCATTGGGTTTGGGTCTAGATAGGGAAGTCTGTTGAGCTCGAATCCGACAGGTCGATCGGAATAGTTCGAAGACATAATTAAAGAGTTTAGGGTTGAATTAATTTTACAACCTGAATATTTGACGGAATATTATGGTTGGTCTGTTAGTATTGAATGGGTATCCAAGCTAGCCCGATAAAAGTTAGAGTCAATTCAAATAATTCTGAAGTATAGCAAAAAAATATTTTAATCATTATTTATAGACTTTGTGGTCCAACAACGGGCCAACTCGAAACCCGAAGGGGTACAATTAGAGTTAGATTGTTCAATGGAAAATAATTAAATTGATTTAACACCGATCGAATAGCTCAAGTGCTCAATAAAACTTACATGAAACTGAAAGGGTTGGTTTAACGAGTCAATGCGAACCCGAACCCATAAAGTCAATGTATGGAATTGCCAATCTCCTCTCAAATTTGTTATTATTACCCACTTCACTCGTCCAATTAGAAAATCAATAAAGTTATTCGGTCATACGGTGATCAGCCACACGTGTAAGAAAGAAGAAAGTTGATTGTAAAAATGAAAATAATCACATTTTCCCCTAGGGTTCATACTTTTCCAATTAGGATATATTTTCATTTTCAGAAACTATATTACCATTTTTAACTTGAATGATTGGTCACAGTGTGACCAAATAGCACTACTTAGAAAATTTAATTACTTTTTTGTTTACTCTGTATGTTTTACTAATAAATTGGTTATTCCATAACCTAACATCACCCATGGTTAATTATATAATAATTTGTTCCAAACAATATTTTAAAGTTGAAGAATTTGTCTATTGGGCCCAACACTATACACTGCAGGTTTAATGGTTTCTCAACAAAAGCCCATATGTATGGGCTTTAATCTCAGCCTATTTTTTAAAGCTTTGCAAAATTAGCTGCAGTGATTGCATTAAATTGTCCAACAAAGTGGATAATTATTAAATTTAGATTTTTCAATGAGGGCCAACTAATTTCTTTGACCAATACTTTTCATTTGCTGCCGAGAAAAGTAGATTCTCAATTTTTTTCTTAGGTAAATTTCTTCTCAAAGGTGTTTTTTTGAAATAAAATTCTTACATATCACTAAACTCCAAATATGCAAATGTATAAAATTATCCAAATAAGAAAAGAATTTTTAATTCACTTGTGTTTTGGTCATATTATGTTTTGTTAGTAGGTGCTTAGGTTGCATTCTTGTACCTTAGTTTATTTTATTAGCTCTCTATATTTAATTATGAAATCCAAACATTTTATATAATAAATAATTTTATGAGCGAAAAATAAATAAAGAAATAAAAAATTATCGGACCTTAAATAGCAAAACTAGTTAGCAGTAAATTAAGTAACAAGGCAAATTAAGTGGTTGATTACTAACTACTTATATATAATAGCTGTGTATGACAGTTGCACTGCTCAATATTAAGAATTACGTACTGTACTTTAGTCTTTAACCCCTAAATAATTTAAAATATTTTATCACAGAAAAAGTTTATATGAACTTTTATTAAGTGAATATTAGTTTATTTTTTGAGTAATAATTTGCAGTCAAATTTTGACTTAAATTATTTTGATGTGTGGAGAGTTTTTAATTCCAACATTTAAGAGAAATACAACCTTGCGAAAAATTAAAATTTCTGAATGTAGTAAGTTATCGTAAAAATTTCGATTAGTAGACGTGAGGATGTTCTTTTTTCTATCGTAAAAATTTATATCATACCATCTGACGGGTCAAGATTATTTATATGGATTCAAATCCACATGAGATTAAATATCTAATTAGCATTTTTAATTTTGATGGTATTTTGATAGTTTATCTAATATGAATTTTACCTATATCTCTTCTAACTCCATTTTGCGGAAAAGGGAGCAATTAAAGCTTGAAAATATAATTACCATCCAAATATAATGCATCAAATAATTGAGCCCTATATCCATCAACCCTAGTTCTACTCTAGATTTTCTCTAGGGTTTTGAGTCACAAATTTTGGTCAAAAAACATAGCATCTCTTACATATAATCGTACATTTAAATACACATATATATAGACCTTTCAGTTCTCAAACATAATTGAACACAATATCATAAAAAAGACATCCTACTAAGATAGTATCAAATCTTTTTGTACTTTTGTTGTCTCCTAGAAATGGCAAAATTAGCTAAAATGTCATGTTGTCTAGCTATATTTTATTTCGTTTTAGTACTAAAAAATGTGATCGTTCAAGCGGAATCCAAAGCATTCTTTGTGTTTGGAGACTCGTTGGTGGACAACGGCAACAACAACTACCTGGCCACTACCGCTAGGGCGGATTCACCACCATACGGGATCGACTACCCGTCGCACCGCCCCACTGGTCGTTTCTCCAACGGTCTCAACATTCCTGACATAATTAGTACGTTCTTTTAATAATTTTTACATATTCTCTTTATTGTTGAGTTCGTGTTAAACGTGCAATTAGTTTTTGACTAATTACTTTTACAATGTGATTGATTTAGGTGAAAAAATGGGTTGGAAACCTACATTGCCATACTTGAGTCCAGAGCTTAGAGGGAAAAATCTACTAATTGGTGCTAACTTTGCTTCCGCCGGTGTCGGAGTGCTTAATGATACCGGATATCAATTTGTAAGTTACTAGTACGTCTCCCGTGTGATGCACGAACAATATTTTATATATTACTATCTCACTTAGACTTGATTAAGACATTAATTTTTAACCTAAAAAAATAATTTCTAGAAACCGATTTTATCTAGAAATAAGCATATCTTAGTGCTTACTTTCACTTTCTAAAATAAATCTATTGAAATTTCTGAAATATTTAAATGAATACATTTTTTTTGCAGGCTAATATAATTAGGATATACCAACAGCTTGATTATTTTGAGGAATACCAGGAAAGATTGAAGGGACTAATTGGCAAAGAGAAAGCCCACAAACATGTGAAAGAATCACTTGTTCTTATAACTTTGGGAGGAAATGATTTTGTCAATAATTATTATTTGGTCCCTTATTCTGTAAGATCTCAACAATACCCCCTCCAAGAATATGTGCCCTTTGTCATTTCTGAGTACAAAAAGATTCTGCAGGTAAAGAACCAGTCTATATATTTGGAAAATATTTATTACCTAACATGAATATTTATGTACGTAACTCGTAAATTTCAATGAATGGACATTGCAGAAACTCTATAAACTTGGCCCCCGTCGGTTTCTAGTGACCGGGACGGGGCCGTTGGGGTGTGTGCCGGCTGAGTTGGCACAACATAGTAGGAGGGGTGAATGTGCAGAAGAATTGCAAAAGGCTGGATCACTCTTCAACCCTCAACTTGTTAAAATGCTTAAACAACTCAACCATGAGTATGGTAAAAATATATTTATTGCAGCCAATACTAATCAAATGCATATGGATTTCATCACCAATCCAAGACAATTTGGTAAGTATATCTGTCTCGTTCAATATAGCTTGTTTTTCTTTTCGGATCGTCCCACCTAATACGGTCTGTTTCTTTTAGTGGAAAGAATTATGACTTACTTTATACTTAAAAAGACACTTTATTAACTAAAAATACTTTATTAGCAATTTATTATAACTAATTAATTTACGTGTCGAAAAGAAACAGACTGTTACAAATACAGTTCTGAACATGAACAAGCCCAATGGGCCAACCAAACTAGGCCCAATTTTGAGGGCCTGTTTCGGATACAAACGTATAAACACCCACACACTCTTGTAGTCCGACATATCGAATCATATCTCATACTGTCGAGCAAACGAGTTATTATAACGGTGACGACATCTGATTTATGTGTATATTTGGGGCAGGATTTACAACCTCAAAAGAAGCTTGTTGTGGACAGGGCCCGTATAACGGGCTGGGCCTTTGCACGCCGTTATCGAATTTGTGCTCAAATAGGGATGAATATGTGTTTTGGGATCCATTTCATCCTACTGAAAAGGCCAATAGATTGATAGTTCAACAAATCTTGATGGGCTCAAATTCCTATGTTTCTCCTATGAATCTTAGTACGATGATGGCTATAGGCCCAAGAGATTGAGGCCCATTTATGTAAGCTTACTAGGTTTGGGCCCAAATTCAGCCCAAATCATAGTAATTTATTTAGCTTTCCCCACAGAATTGTGTTGTATTTTTTCTTTTTTATATAAGCACCTTTTATTTGATGTTGTATTGTTGTTTATGGTAAGTCTCTTTCTTATTGCTCTATTTATTTCATCAGTGAATAATGGAGATCACTTGTTTGAAGTTTTCCAATTGCTCTCTCTCTCTCTCTCTCTCTCTCTCTCTCTCTCACACACACACACACACACACACACACACACATAACATTTCAATATTAAAATTCTTGACATGTGTGGATTATAATTAATAGTACTACTTAACTAATGAAGAGGAACTTAAAATGTATTAGGAAAATATAACTGGGAAACCGAAATGCTATCATATTTTATTTTCTTGGAGTAAAAGATTAGAAAGATTAGTAAATGTTTAAAATAACGTATAAAGTAGGCAAATTTCAAGTAAGTTGGCAACATATATGCAATTAGCTGGAAAAAAGAATTTCCCTCCCCACAAAAATATTACTACATTTTAACTTTTAATGTGTAGCTTTTTATATTTATATGGAAGCAAAAAGTAATTAATATTATTGCATAAATAGTTATATATTTCTTTTGTAATTCAAGAATTATAATTATTACTATTATTTATAAACTGACTAAGAAATGAAAAAGCAAAACACAATCAATAAACTTTAAATTATCATTTCTATAACATTTATACGGATCCTAACATGAGTGATGTCAACAATTATTATTGTTTATAAAATTCACCCGTTTAAGAATATAGAAAATTGCCATGAAGTATAAAATGATCCTAAAGAGAAACCATATTAAGTAATTAAGGAGTGACTGAGAAGAAAAGAAAGAGAAAATGGCAGTGGGGTGTTTGGAGGAGAATTAATAGGAAAGTTTGTGTTGGTGGCTGCTGCCTTAAAAGTTTTATTTTTTTTAGGTAGGTGTGAAATGATATGATTTATTACAATGCTTAAATGTTTTACATTTGCTAGCTCTATTCTTCTCCTCTTTCTCTCCTTGTTCGCTGCACTGGAGAGAGAGAGAGAGAGAGAGAGAGAGAGAGAGAGAGAGAGAGAGAGAGAGAGAGAGAGAGAGAGAGAGAGAGAGAGAGAGAGAGAGAGAGGTTACATGTACATGTCAAGAATTGAATAGAGGTCATCTTCCAAAAAATATTCTAATTTGCCCTGTTTTATGTGTTATGTGCATGTAAAAATATTTGTGTGTGTGTGTGTTTTGGGGCTGAGTGAAATGAGAATTGGTGCAAGAAAAGGAGGATTTTCAATAATTCCTCTACTTTTGCCATTTTTTCTTGCAATCTTAATGTGCCAAAAATCATTAGCCATTTCCTCTTCATTCAACAATACAAAACTCAAACAAATTAGCTCCTTGAGACTAGCTAGAATTCAGAGGCATTTGGACAAGATCAACAAACCTCCTGTCCTCACCATTGAGGTATATATTCACATTGTGTGTGTGTGTTTGTGTGTTTACTATGTGTATTATTACTACTATTAAAAATAGCAATTTTTTGTTTTGTTTTGTTTTTTTTTTTTTTTTTTTTTGTGGAAAAGTAATTTTTTGTTAAATAATCTTGTTTTGCTTAATTTCATCAGAGCCCAGATGGAGATATCATAGATTGTGTACATAAAAGAAGACAACCAGCTCTTGATCATCCTCTTTTGAAGCATCACAAGATCCAGGTACGTACTTACATCTAGAACTGTCGAACATAATTTGACCCGACAATTCGGCCCATCATGATCTAGTCGGAAAATCTTTAGTCCCACCCTAACATTTTTTAGCATAGACCCACACAACTCGAAAAAATCCAATTTCTTATATAACCAACAATACGTACTACATCTAGAATTGTCAAACATGATTTAACCAGACTACCGACGCATCATAATCTAGTCCGAAAATCTTTAGTCCCACCCTAACATTTTTTAGCATAGGCCCACATAGCCCGAAAAAAATCCAATTTATTTTATGGCCGACGGACCCAACCCGATGTGGTCCAACCTATCTATTTGACATGCACCTCTTTGTGCACACATACAAAAAGAATGAACTCGTGACTAAAATGTTACGAGTTGTTACCAAAATTACGATCATAGGCCCACACGCCTTGACAAGGCCCAATATCTTACATGGCCGGTTGACCCGACTCCGCCCGGCCCCGCCCAACTTGCCCATTTGAATATTATCTCTCCACGTGCACACACAAAAAGAATGACCCCGTGACTAAAATGTCATGAGATCGATTCCTACGAAATTACTACGATCGTGAATAACAATAGTAAGTAGCATGTATAAGTACTTACTAATGTTGATTTATATTAACAAATTGAGCAGAGGGTTCCATCAAGAATGCCGAAATTAGGAGTAAAAATGGATAAAATTACAAATAGGAGCAGAAGTGTAGATGGATTTAAAGGGGTGTGGCAAAAGTGGCATGAAAATGGACAGATTTGCCCAAAGGGGACAGTTCCGGTAAGGCGAAGCTCAATGCAAGATGTGTTGAGAGCTAAATCTTTGTATCATTTCGGCAAGAAAACAGACAAATTTTCGCCTCTCGCCGCCAATCGCGGCGCCGCTGCCACGGCGGCGCCTGACATTGCCGGCAATGGACATGAGGTATGTATGTTTTGAGTTCTCGATTTTTGTAAATCTCACTTATGCAAGCAATCTATCAATAAAGCACACATAATATTGTATCCGTGTGCGTATGAGAGAGAGAGAAGCTATGGATCAATATATAGGGCTCGTTTGCTACAATGTATGTGATAAGATCTGATGTGTTTGACTGATTCGTCTAGTGGGATGTATTAAATATCTGCAATAATATTAAATATGGTAATTTAATGGTATAATTAGTTGCAGTCATATTTATACCACCTCATAGATGGTATACGTAACAACAAAAATCAATATTATTCATATGGGCCCGAACTTTATAAAAAGCCGTAGACTTGGTACGAAACTAAATATTACGATGTGATAGATATATTATACACCATAATCACTTCTACCAAACCAGCCCTTATTTATACATGTTACTTGTATTGCACCACCTACTATTTTGCTAGTTTATAAATGGAACAACAAAAAAATTCATGAGATATGATGTGAATTTATATGTTAAATTAATTTTGTGTGGGTGGATTTATTATGTGAAGCATGCTATTGCTTATACGACGACGTTCGACGATATATACGGGGCAAAAGCGACAATTAACGTGTGGGACCCAATTGTGGAGCAACCGAACGAGTTCAGCTTAGCTCAGATTTGGGTTCTTTCCGGCTCCTTCGACGGCTCAGATCTCAACAGCATCGAAGCCGGGTGGCAGGTAATATTTAAAAATATAATAATTAATTCGTAATTTTTTTGATGGATTAAAATTAAAAATTTGAGTTTATTAATATTATTATTATTATGAGAATTTTTGAAAATTGATGGTTGTACTAGTCAGGTTAGTCCGGAATTGTACGGAGACAATAGACCAAGATTATTCACTTATTGGACGGTTAGTATTTTTCGTTGTAATCAGTTTCAAATTGAAAATCATTTAAATGAGTTTTATAAGTATTAATTCATTCAAATGCAGAGCGATGCATATCAAGCAACAGGATGCTATAATCTTTTATGCTCCGGATTCATCCAAACAAATAGTCGAATAGCCATTGGAGCTGCGATTTCCCCGATTTCTTCCATAGACGGAGATCAATACGACATCACTATCCTTATTTGGAAGGTTACTTTCGATTATCGTTTAACATTTCTCGTTTATAATGCATAAGGGCACATAATTTTTATGAACTTAGAAATCAAGTTGAATAGTGTCATACTCGAGCTCCGATAAGAAAATTTAGGACTCAACCTTTCGACTCGAACTCAAGATCGGAAAATTCAATCTTACCATTAAACCCTAAAAAATTAAAACAATAATTTTATCCAAACAAAAAGGTTAATTATAAAAATAGAAATAATCATATTTCCCTTTAAAATTTAGATTCTCTAAATTTTTTTTTTTTTAATTTATACTGTATTACTTTTTTTTAGTTAATGTAGCTGTCTACGATCTCGAGCACCAAAAAAAGTTCAAAATTGCTTACAATATTATTTTTCATGTAATTTTAATTTTTGATTTACATAAATAGGATCCAAAATTGGGAAATTGGTGGCTGGGCTTTGGCGACAGCACATTGGTGGGCTATTGGCCCGCAGAGCTATTCACACATTTAGCGGATCGGGCCACGATGGTCGAATGGGGCGGCGAGATCGTCAACATTCGGGCCGAGAAGCAACACACTTCCACTCAAATGGGCTCGGGCCGATTCGCGGAAGCGGGCTTTGCAAAAGCGAGTTACTTCAGAAACTTAGAAGTTGTGGATTCGGACAACAGCCTAATCTCGGCCCGAGACATCACAACCTTAGCCGAGAATAGAAATTGTTACGACATTCAAAATTCTTACAACGATGAGTGGGGTACTCATTTTTACTATGGTGGGCCCGGAAGAAATCCAACGTGTCCATAATTTTGGAAAAATTTAGCCTTAAGGAAAAATTATTAGGTGAATACAATTATTTTTTATCTTGGTGTATCCTTGTTGCTATTATTTTTTGTTTTTTATACACTTTTCAATGTTCGTTGTAGCTTGAAATTATAAGCATAATAATGCGTCATTGCATGAAGAGTATGATATGTGCTAGGTCGAATTTGTCGCATATTATAAATCATTTTTTTCCGACAAATTCGACCTAATATCATACGGTAAATTTTGTATTGTTATGTTTAATTTGTGTATTGATTTATATTAACTTAATTTGCCAACCTTTTCTACATAAATTTTGTCAATATTAACTAGGAATGTCAATCGGTTAGCCGTTCGGTTCTCGGACCAACCCTATCGGTCTCGGACTAAAATTGGTTCGGGTTAGTCGAGTTAAATTTTTTTCGGGCTAAAAATTGTTGACCCTAACCCTAACCCTTCGGTTTTCGGGCTAACTCGTCTGGCCAAGAGATTCATAATAAAATAAATAAACGTATAAATATTCTTGATAACCATATGTTTATAGCAAAAGAAATATAAAATGTTTTCTTATAAAAAAAAATTTGGATCATATAAAATGCATATATAATAGTAATTTCA
Source organism: Schizonepeta tenuifolia (assembly GCA_029490685.1). Taxonomy (NCBI): domain Eukaryota; kingdom Viridiplantae; phylum Streptophyta; class Magnoliopsida; order Lamiales; family Lamiaceae; genus Schizonepeta; species Schizonepeta tenuifolia. The sequence continues at coordinate 150,175,558 of CM055955.1, read as the reverse complement.
TAATTTGGTATAATTTTTTTATATTATTATTTTATAATTTTGAAGACATAATATATATGATGAGTACAAAATACAACTAAAAAATCAAAATAATATTTTGGAAAAAAATAACTTATTATTGAATTTATAAACAAAGTAATAAATGTAACAATTAAGTAATGAAGAATTTCGGTTATCGGACCAACCCACTCGGTTTTCGGGTTAGCCCTATCGGGCTCGGGCTAATTTCGATTCGGTCCAATTGAGCTAAAAAATTTTAGCCTAACCTCCTCGAATTCGGTTCGGTTCGGTTCGGACCAATCCACGGACTTCGGGTTAAATTGACATCCCTAATTATTAACTATAGTTTTATTATGTCATGAAAATAGCGAACATCATATTCTTCTATATTTTAAAATTGCTCGCTCTGAAATTTTCTACTTATCTTCCCCAAAAAAAATTAATATATGGAAATAAATAAAATAAAGTTATTGACTTACCCTTTGGTGGAACAAGTGACACTTATCATTCTGAGAGGTCATTTCGTAATCATCATTATCATCGTGATTAGCACTAATTAAGAAACGGATTCGTCGGTTGCGCCAAGGGAAACAATTTTTATTTTTATTGTTTGTTGTTTAGCTAGTAAGTAGTAGCTACTTAATTAACGCAAACTGTGTCATTATTTATAATTCTACTAGCTAATATGTATAACTTGATAGTTTCTCTTTATTATTTTACAATTGTTGCTGTGATAATTTTTAAACGAAAGATTATATATAAAATCGATATAATTCTCTACTTTCTAAAGTTAAATTATATTTCAAAAAAAATTATAAAATTAATTATGAGTTCTGACATTGAGATTAAATAATGGTTATGATCAGTTGAATTTCATCGAAACATTTTATGTTGACGCAATCGATTTTCTTAACATAACGAACTTCAAGAAATGACACCTTTTTTCAATGAAAAAAAAATGATAGGTAACGTGGTCTATTCGCAGCCTCTCGGTTACTAAATCTAAAAGAAAAATTAATTAAAGAGACAACATTAATATATTGCGTAAACAATTAAAAAGGCAAACATCAACCTAATCAGATGATTAAAAATTTGTCGTTAGTTAGTACTCTATTTTTAGAGGGTTAACTGTTTTTATTTTTGGTATGAGATATGAGACAGATAAAAAAGAAAGGGTAAATTGCATGTAAAATCAAAACGTTTCGTCAAATTCGTATATTGCACATATTTAAAAAAAAAAAAACGTTTTGTAAAATCAAAACGTTTTAATTTTTTGCAATTGAAGTCCGGTAATCGGTTTCTCCCAACTTAAATCTTGCGTGGCAGACGAAGTTGACACACTGGACTCGCCGGACACGAAAACGACGTCGTTTCAAATTTTAATAAAAAAAAAATAAAAAAATATTTTTTTTTTCCAACTCACCGCCCTTCTTTCCCATCTCATCCCTCTCTCTCTATCGTCATCCCCATCTCCCTCCTCCCCATCTCCTCCTCCACCACTCTCCTCCATATCTGAAAGCAAAGAAAGTAATAAGAGACAAAGACCCCGACTCCACAATCCTCCGGTGAAACGCCCCCTCGCCGACGAAGACCCCAACTCCACCGCCGCAGGCAGCGGCGAATCCACCACCCTCCGCCGCCGTTCTTCGACCATCTATCCGCCTATCTGCAGCTCCACCAAAACACGAACAACTCGTCGCTCTTGAATCCAAATATATCCTGGCCCAGAGCCTCCGCCCCGCCGCCGCTAAGATCCGACCCGAATCCGATGGCTCACGAGGGAGGCTCCTCCCCCTCCATGTTCCCCACCTCGAACCCCTTCATGTCGTGCTTCCAACCCATGGCGCCGAATAATAGCGGCGGCGGCGTCGCTGCTGAATCCGAGTCAGGGCCAACCGGCGGTGCGCAACCCGAAGAAACGGTCGAGAGCGTCGAGGCGGGCGCCAACCACCGTGCTGACTACCGACACCAGCAATTTCAGAGCCATGGTGCAAGAATTTAGCGGAATTCTCGGGCCGCCCTTCAACAGCTCCTCTTTCTCGAGAAGCAGGCTTGATTTTTTCGGCTCGAGATCCACCGCCTTCGACACTGCCCAACCGCCGCCTTACCTCCGCCGTCCCTTCGCTCAGAAAGTTCAATCGCCGCAGGGTTTCAGGTGGGGGAGAGTGGTGGAGGAGGAGATGGGGAGGAGGAGATGGGGAAGAGGGAGGTGGGGACGACGATAGAGAGAGAGTCAGAGAGGGATGAGATGGGGAGAAGGGTGGTGAAGTGGAAAAAAAAATAATTTTTTGTTTTTTTTTATTAAATTCGAAACGACGTCGTTTTGGCTTCCGGCGAGTCCAGCGTGTCAATTCCGTCTGCCACGCAAGATTTAAGTTGGGGAAACCAATCATCGGACTTCAATTGCAAAAAATTAAAACGTTTTGATTTTACAAAACGTTTTTTAAAAAACATGTGCAATTTGCGAATTTGGCGAAACGTTTTGATTTTACATGCAATTTACCCAAAAAGAAAAGTGAAACTTTGTTGTTGGGACTAAGAAAATTGGTAGTAGTAACTATCACATTTTCATATTATAATATGAGTGCATATAAGTTATTCATATGCGGCATATACTAATACGTACTACACCATTAAATAAAATAAGAAATATTATACATTGTTCTTTTAAGGATGATCTAGTAGTAAAAGTGAGCGTCTTAGATTGAAAGATCGCATGTTCATACCTCATGAAGCACTCCTATAGGTCAAGTCTATCACACATGTACTTGAAAAGTGTGGTGTACTTGTTTTATGTGGTTTACAAACTACTGCACAGAGACAGAATTTATCCACTATACACCGAAAGTAACAGCTGTAGGTTCCTACGTCATCAAAAAAAAAAAAAAAAATTCTACACCGCATATAAACAAGTTTGAATCTAAATTTTCTTTACTAAAAGAGAGATTTATAATGATTCAACCATAATCTAAGCTCTTTTGTGAGTTTCTATAAAAAAAAAAAAAAAAACTCCCTCCGTCCCGCTTGATTTAGACTAGTTTTTTTGGGTACGGAAATTAAAGAAAAAATAATTGAAAAGAAAAAATTATATTTAATGGAGTTATTAAGGATAAAGTGGATAGAGAGAGAGTGAAATAAAGTAAATAGAAAAAGTAAAATATAGTGGGCAAAAGAGTTAATAGTTAATGATACAGAAAATAAGAAAAAAACTAAATTGAAAGGTGTAAAATGAGTTTATTAATCAAACTAATTAAATTTTAATTTTTTTTAATTATTTTTCAAAAAATGAACTAGGATAAGTGTAATAGGAGGGAGGTGTATTACTACTACACTTTGCAACGTTGACTTTGAAGGGCCCAATTAATTCTACACTGGGCCCACCTAATATTTATAGTATCTTTATTTGGTTATTTGTTTATTGTCGAACTCCGATAAAGTAGTACAAGTCCAAAATTATCGTTCAAAAAACAAAACACTATAAAATAAAATTTAAAAGGGAAAAAGGATGATCTCAGATTATATTGTGGTGCAGTAAATTTGAACAATTTCTTTTTCTTGTATAGAGTCCACACAAAATAAACTATAAACATTAAATTTGAAAAGTAAAAGAAATTGGGAGTTCCTATTATCATGCACAGTGACTTCATATATCTCTCACACACAAATCCAACTATAAATTTATGAGTAAGACTCCTGTACAAACGTCTCTACGGTGAAAATGGGCCTCGATCCGACTTAACCTGTCCACGCGCCCTGTCCGACCCACGGATGAGGTCCACTCGCCGCGCATGGACCTTACATGCCCTTCTCCAATTTATTATTATTATATATATTTTTTTAATTTCCAGAATTTTTTTCCCGACGGAGGGTTCCGATTTTAAGGCTCCGCCTTCGCTTCGATTACTAAAAATAAGGATAATCAGCGGGCAACAATTTGAATTTTTTCGGCTCGCTCAGAGGCCTTCGGCTCTCCTTGCTCGAATCTTAACCAAAGAAGAAGCGGCAAACAAAAAAAAAGTGGCAAAACAAAAAAAGAAGGGTAAAGAAAACTGAAATTTAAATTAAAAAAAAATTGAAATAAAAAAAAATCAGTCAAAGGGCATTGAAAAAATCGGACCGGGCGGGTCCGGCAGATCTGCACCGTGTAGAATCTGCACAGGAGATTTTGTCTAAATTTATAACTTACAATTGTGCCCATTTAGATAGCAAATTTTGTTGTTGTTTGAACTATTTACCATCACCGAAGTTGTATGGCTTTAATCTGTACGCAGTGAAGTTTAGATTTGAACCCCACCACCGCTCCTTCTCCTGTGAGAAAAAAGTCAAATTTTATAAAACTTCCATATTATAAAAACAAAAAGTTCAATTACCAACCATGTGTTTTAATGAGAACTTATTAATCTTAATTAAATGTATTATCTAAATATATTAAGCTCCAATTGTAATTTTTTTGAGTTAGTATATATAAATATTAATCAATTAACAAATCATTAAAAAGAATTAGGATGGAACCGTCGTACCGTCCGGTTGTACCATCTCTTAAATAAAATAACTTAAATACTCTCTTCGTTTCACTCATTTTGTCTATTTACCGTTCGACACAAAAATTAAAAATAAGGGTAAAAAGATAAAAAATGTGTAGATTTTCAACCTTTTTTTTGGGAAGTAAACAAATTGAGTGAACATCAATTTAAGGGAGTGTCGAGGAGGAATAATATTTTATTGTTGTGAGAACTAAAATAATATTTTTATTATGACAAAGTCTTGCGTGAGACCGGTCTCTAACTAGACACCGGCGTGTTCGGCTCGTGGGGCACACGCGTGCGTGCACCCACACCCCCCCCCCCCCCCCTCCTTTTTTTTTAAATTTCAGATTTTTTTCCTCTTCATTTTTTTGTTTGTCGCTTCTTCTTTGATCAAGATTCGAGCGAGGGCAGCCGAAGGCCTCACAATGAGCCGAAAAAATCCAAATTGTTGTTCGACGATTATTCTTATATTAGTAATCGAAGTGAAGGCGTAACCGAATGCGAAAAAAAAAATCTGAAAAAAACCTGAAAAAAAAAACACGGGTCAACGGGGTTGACCAATTCGATCTCTAGTAAGAGACCAGGAGACCATCTCTTTTATTATTCACACTCGTCATCTACAAATTAGTTTTTATATTATTCTGATGCAACTTCAACTCTATAAAATCTGATTTTCCAACACTAAATTTGCCACTTGCTGTGTTGCAAACTCGCCCCCCCCCCCCCCACCCACCCCACCCCCCAAATCATGGCTGATCTAAGCTGCACGGCGACAGAGCTCCTCCCCCTCCTCGGAGGCGCCCAAAACGCCACCGCCGCCGCCGCCTTCATCTGCGGCCGTTTCGCCGCCGTATCGGCTAAGCTCTCCGACGCCACGTACGCCATCGACAACACGTACCTCCTCTTCTCGGCTTACCTAGTCTTCTCCATGCAGCTCGGCTTCGCGATGCTCTGCGCCGGCTCGGTCCGAGCCAAGAACACCATGAACATCATGCTCACTAACGTCCTCGACGCCGCCGCCGGCGGGCTGAGCTACTATCTCTTCGGCTACGCCTTCGCCTTCGGCGGGCCCTCCAACGGCTTCATCGGCAAGCATTTCTTCGGCCTCCGCGATTTTCCCTCCCCCACTGCCGATTACAGCCTTTTCCTCTACCAGTGGGCTTTCGCCATTGCCGCTGCCGGTATGCATTTCTATATTAATTATACGAGACGAGACGGGACGAGTGAAATCCTCGGGTCCATAATATTCGTGTCGTGTTTTCGTATTGTGTTATAGAGATTATTAATCGATTATAGTGTTAATTTAATTAAGTGATGATAATATAGTCGGGAATCAGAGAAAATTATTATCTAATCAATATTATTATTTTATCGAGTTTTAATATAAGGAAGTAGTTAATTTGTTTAATTTGTTGACTATAAGTGTTTATTTCTCTCTTGGAAAAGTAGTTATAAATTTAAGTCTCACATAAATGAAGTTGTGAAATGTCACGTTTGGTTCAAGTTTGTGTTTGCCTATTTTTAAGGAAACAAACCGTATGTAAAATTCTAATTTTGTTGATATATATATATATATATATGTACTAAGACATAATCACTTGCATATGAATTATTAATAGAATAGACATGAAATTGCGAATAAACGATTAGAGGACTATTGAATCTTGAAAATGAAAAAAAATGCTTTTGTATATCTTTCCATATTTAGTGGTTTAGTTTGTCAATTCTCAATTTTTTATTAACATTTTGTTTTGATTAATTAGGCATTACAAGTGGATCCATTGCAGAAAGGACTCAGTTTGTGGCATATTTAATTTACTCCTCCTTCCTAACCGGTTTTGTCTACCCGGTTGTTTCACATTGGTTTTGGTCCGGTGACGGCTGGGCCGGAGCTGCCAAGACGGGAGGCAAACTTCTATTCGACTCAGGAGTAATCGATTTTGCCGGTTCAGGAGTGGTTCACATGGTTGGTGGTATTGCCGGTCTGTGGGGAGCCCTTATAGAAGGTCCAAGAATTGGCCGGTTTGATAGAGCTGGCCGGTCCGTCGCGTTGCGCGGCCATAGCGCCTCTTTAGTGGTGTTAGGTACCTTCTTGTTATGGTTTGGGTGGTACGGGTTCAACCCCGGCTCGTTTTTGACCATCCTCAAGTCGTACGGTACGGATCAATCCTACTATGGTCAATGGAGTGCAGTTGGGAGGACAGCTGTCACAACGACATTGGCCGGGAGCACGGCCGCCCTTACTACCTTGTTTGGCAAGAGGCTTTTAGATGGGCATTGGAATGTGATTGATGTGTGCAATGGTTTGTTAGGGGGATTTGCTGCAATCACCTCCGGGTGCGCAGTGGTCGAGCCATGGGCGGCAATCATATGCGGGTTCGTGGCGTCATGGGTCTTGATCGGGTTGAACAAGTTGGCTGAGAAGTTTACGTTCGATGATCCTCTTGAGGCAGCCCAATTGCACGGGGGATGTGGCGCGTGGGGCGTGTTGTTCACGGGACTATTTGCCAAGAAAATTTATGTGAACGAGGTTTATCCAGGTCGACCTGATAGGCCATATGGGCTACTCATGGGTGGTGGTGGGAAGCTCTTGGCTGCCCAAATTGTACAAATTTTGGTGATCATTGGATGGGTAACGGCTACAATGGCACCACTTTTCTTGGCACTCCACAAGTTGAAGTTACTTAGGGTTTCGAGGGAGGATGAAATGGCTGGCATGGACATGACTTGGCATGGAGGAATGGCTTATATTTACCATGATGAAGATGAAAACTCCAATTTACCACAATTCAAGATGAGTAGGATCGAGCCGGGAGATACTCCCACATCCTAAGATCTTAGATAGATCATGCCATTCTCATGATGTTCGAAGCCCTTTCAGACGAAGAACGGGACATGTTCTTCTTAGAGAGGTTTTCGGTTTGATTCCCACTAAAAATATCAGCAAATTATGATTCGATAATGTATATGGTATCTGGGGAAAAAAAAATTGTCCAAATTATATGGGTCGATTTTAGCTAGGAAGGAAGATAAGTTGTAAGAAAATCTAATGAAGTTCAAGTGTTCAACTTGTTTAATATGAGAAATTTATGCAAATTTCATGTTGTAGTGACACAAGAATTGAGCTTGAAATATATAAATGTAAAACTTGTGTAAATAAAATTAATAAATATATGGTGGTTATGTCATGTGTTTAATTATTTATTGTGGTATCATATAATTTGTACAAAAAAAACCCTAGCCTACTACTATGTGATAATGCAACACATGGATAAGAATTTTTCCACACTTAAAGCCAATTACAATAATATCACTCAAACAAATTTCTCTCGTGACAAAATATGAAATTTCCGACATTCTTGGCCTTTTCTGACATATTATAATAAGTCCACATTTAAAGACAATATCAACCATTGGACTAAAGGTGATCATTTTTTCGACTTGACACAAATATATTAAAAATTAAAGAATTAGTCGATTCTTGAAAAACAACCAACTTTAGTGAATGTCTCTTGAACTTGAGGGCCAATTTTAGTGGACGAGATAAATTTTATGTCCCAACATTCTTATTTTTGTATTATTAATTAATTTGTGTCCATAGGGTAAGGTTGATATTTCAATTTTATTTTATTATTTTTTGACTAGTTGTCCTTATTTTCTGTTTGCCTTAGAAATTGGAAAAATTGTGAACCACTTGCTCTACTTGTCACTGTTTGAATTGTCTTGAGAATAATGAAAATTTGTTTATTTCCATGTGACCCATCCCTAGTATTTGTGGCAGTTATTGCATTATTTCCTCATGCCTTCGATTGTTTAATGAAAAGTATTCTAAGTGTAAATAAGACCCAATTTGGTTTATTGGTTACAAATTAAATAACATACGATGAATTACTAGATTATCCTTGAAAACTAAAATAAGTAAGGATGATGTAGGTACATTAATAACAATAGTACTCCCGGGATCAAGATAAGTGTCTTATTTCTTTTCGGCACGTGAATTAAGGAGAAGAGTTAAAACGATAGTAGGTGGTGGGAGCCTACACATTTTTGCGAGAGAAGATGATTTCCATATTTGGAAACAAGACACTTATCCCGGGACACAGGAAGTATAAGTTTTCTTACACTAATGAAATAAATCATGAATGAAATCAATTTGAAATAAATGATCCAATTCGAAAGTTTTTCATCAGGCAAAAGAATTTGAATGCATATAAAAATTAGGGATTAATTACCTTCTCCATGCAAAATATTGGAAGCATACTCAAAACTTCAGCCTGCAGCCTAACAAGTGTTGAAGTCGACAAAGGTCCTCAGCAGCACGACATATGATCAAAGCTATGAGCCCCATTGCCACAATATCCTCCTCTCACCAGCTTCATCCTTGCAACGAGAGCACCGACATATTGAGACTCGAGCCCAGATGAAACATTACTTAGGTGCACTTCCTCAAACGCGCAAAGATATGCATACTTCTAGCTGAAAATCATCCATTCAAAGTATATCATGCATGTATAGCGCGGGTAGAAACATCTGTTAAAGGTTGATGGATCTCTGTATCTCATGCATTCTGTTTCAAACGTGCATTCTGCTTCGAACGAGGTTGTATGTAGATTTCATCACTTGCTGAATGTGCTGAAACTTCAGGCTTCCACAACATAGATAAACCAAAATTTATCTCTTTGAATAAGTAAATGCCTTCTCTCTCTCTTATGTGCCACAATCTAATTTAGAAGCCAAATATTGATGGGAATGTTGTAATGTTCTGTGATTCTTACCCCATCAGAATTTTCTCGAAAAGTTCTCGTTACAACATGCTTACATTCAGCCGGAACTCATTAAAATCCTGCACAACACCCCAAAAACATAAGCTTCTATTGGCAATAAACAAAGCAGAGAAATTATAAAACTGAATTGATATGCGTGTGTGTGTGTGTCACCAAGGTTCAAGCTATGGTGCCATAGTTTCATTTACATCTTCGTCATAAATTAGTCAGTAAAGAGATTGAAAGCAGAAAACAACTTCAACTAATAAGCGAAAAAATATACCTGACCAGCCTCTAAGGAACTTCAGCATTTTATGGTCCGGCTGCAATCTCGTTGCCACTAATTTGTTTTCACAAAATTAAGATACGACGCTGAACTCAATCACTCATGTTTCAAAAGTCGGGCAAAGGAATATATCACCAATAATCACCACATGAACAAACTCCATCTTTAAAATGATGGAACCTATTAGAGTCCCTCACAGTGATTTCTCGTTTAACAATCTTCGAGATCACCTTTATAGCAGCATGGCAGTCTACGCAAGCTCTTAGGTTTTTCATTACCAGTATCGGAGATCCCTCAGGAGTAGTCATGAGTGCAAATGCAATTGCCAACCTCTCACTGTGATATTTCAGCGATTCAGCTTTTAGCTCGTCATTCACATTTTGATGAACACAACTAACATCAGGCTTATAGCCTTCCTCCTCCATCCGTTCTCCCAAAACGTCTAGTTTTCTCAGTATTTCCTCACTAAGTGGATGATTCCTATCGTTAGCAGTGAAGACGTGAACCTCACGTTTAATTTCAACCCAGCTATAAGCAGCCACTTTTTTCACTCCACGGTCTCTCATAGCCTTCTTTACCTTAGCCACGTGTTCCCACTCCCCTGCCTCTGCATAAATATTCGACATGGTAATATAAGCAGAAGCATCCCTAAGCACGTCCATCTTAAAAAGCTCGTCCGAAGCTCTCTTAGCAAACTCGTGATTCTTATGGATCCTGCATGAGTTCAAAATAGACGACCACATGATTTCATCTGGCTTGAACGGAATTTGGGCCATCAACGTCTCTGCTTCCTTGAATCGTCCCCTTCTGCAGAGCACATCCACCAACGAGAAATAATGCTCTTTCCTCGGAACAAGTTTATACGTATCAGTCATGAAATTGAAATACTCTAACGCTTCATCAACATGCCCCGAGTGGCTGCAGGCAGTCAATACACTAAGGAAGCTAACAGGATCAGGACGAAGACCTGACTCTACCATCTCTTTAAACGACCACAGAGTGGCTTTACCGTCTCCGTTATGAGCATATGCTGATATCATAGCGTTCCATGAGATCGTGTTCCTCTCGGGCATATCCTTGAAAACCGCGACTGCATCCTTCAAAGATCCACATTTAGCGTACATGTCTACGAGCGCGCTGCCACAGAAAACGTTTGATATAGATCCAGCACTAATTATGCACGAGTGCAACTGCTTCCCAAGTGAAAGTAAGGCCAAGTTAGCCGCAGCTCTCAAAACACTAGCAAAAGTTGCTTGGTCGCCACGAACATTATCCCTCCGCATCTCATTGAACAGCTTAAGAGCTTCATCGTATAGGCCTAGTTGAACATATGCCGATATCATTGCTGTCCAAGACACCGAGCTTCTGCTAGCCAATTTCTTAAATACAACATTGGCTTCGCCAAATCTGCCACATTTGGCATACATGTCAACAAGGGAATTCCCTACTAGAATTTCTGAATCGGCTGACGTCAAAAGCGCCTGCACGTGGATCTGCCTTCCCATCTCTATATTTTGCAAATTTGCCGCTATACTCAACAAAGTCGCAAAGGGAAAGTTTCTTCTACCGAACTTTCTCGACTGTAACTCTTTAAAAACCTCAAAAGCCTCTTCGAACTGTCCATTCCATGCATAACTTGTGATGACAATATTGTACGAAACACCATCCAAATCCACCATTTCGTCAAAAAACTTCCTCACATCCTCCACACGATCATGCTTGGAGTAAAAATCAAGAAGCGCATTACCAACAAATACGTCCCAAACAAAGTTCGTCTTGATCACCAGACCATGAACCTGTCGCCCGAGGGCTGCAGCTTCCAATCCAGCACAAGCATGTAAAAGGGCCGCAAAAGTGAAATCTGTCGGCCTACAACCAAAATGCTGCATATCCGAGAAGAGCTCTATCGCCTCTTCACGAATCCCTTCTTTCGCATACCCTGTAATCAACGTGTTAAAAGTAATGCTATCCCTCATCGGAACCTCCTTAAAGAGCTGAAAAGCAAAATCAAGACTTCGAGATTTGCAGTAAGAATCAATCAAGCTGTTACAAACTGCAAGGTCAGAGCCAAGTCCTAATCTAGTAATATGAGCATGAACTTGGTCCACATCTTTTCTAGTCATCGTCTCATCGCAGCTCGACAAAAGGGTCGTCACAGTCACATGATCAGGCTTCATCCCTGTCTGAAACATCTCGACATAAAGAGTAAAAGCATCCAGAGGCCGATGGCTCTGCGCGTAACCCCCAATGAGTATCGTCCACGACACCGCAGTTCGGTCAGTCATACCATCAAACAGCTTCCGAGCATAAGAAAGATCCCCAGACTTGATATAACAGGAGATCATCATGTTAACAGAGCAAGTATTTCTCCTAGGCATTTCATCAAACAGTTTGCGTGCCTCGAAAAGCTGGTTGCGTCTAACCAAATTCTTGAGATCGAAATTGTAACGACTGATCTCTAAGTCAAAACCCGTCTTGATAGAGCGAGCATCCACCATATTCAACCCATGCAAGCTGCAAATTCTCACACACAGTTCACATTTAATCAAATTGATGAACGAGAGAGTGAGAGAGAGAGAGAGAGAGAGAGAGAGAGAGAAAGCATAACATACCTGTTTAAAGAGAAGAATCGCTTTGCAATTACCGCAGTTCCATTCCATGGGCTAAGAGCCCTTGAATTTTTCATGAAGAAAAATCTGAACAACAAATAATTAGCAGCGAAAATTGGAGGTTGGTTTAAGATTAAGATTATCCCAAACATAAGCTCCACATTAACTACTCCTTATTAGGTCGGAAATAACGATATATTATCTCGATAATAGAATTATAAAAAAGTTGCGTACATTTTACAAAATTCTAGATATTATATTGTAATATTTTGAAATTATTAGAAAAACAAAAGATAAAAAAAAAATGGTTAGAAAATATAGAAGGTAAATGAAAAGTGCACATTTTGAATAAGGTGTAAGAAATAGAAGGAATGAAATGAAAAAAAATCTAAAACTTTAATCACAATCGTAGACAAAATTGGTGATCAAATCATCAACTGATAATGCCTAGTATAAATAGATACAATATCAATTGTAACGATTAACTACAAAACATAAATTATTGTGTTCATTTATATACAATTTCAAAGAATTGCAATTTGGAATCAACAAAATAATAATTATGATCATGGCAATAGTAATTATGGCGTTTTACACCTTTCACTAATAGGGGAGGGAGAGAGAGATTGAATTTATTAGATAAGACGACTGAAAAAATCAATAGCTATCTCACACTGGTAAAGATTTTCTCTCCCTAAATCAATCGAATCAATTTATGTATATCAGTATCATGACCAACGATGTCTACTTGCTCGATCGCTTCACATCGTTCACTTGTCAATCTGTCATCCTCCTTTTGAATGAAAAAAAGTCCCTAACCTTGGACACCACAGACCATTCTCTCTTTCTCACCATACTTCTAGAGCCTAAATCATAATTAGAATTCGAGTCAGCGTCATTCGTGTCAGCAGCATCATTCGTGTCAGCCGCATCATTCGGATCACTTCGATAGCAACTGGAATAATTTCAGCAGAGTTTGGTTCAGTGTGATTGGCACCGGGAGAAGCAGCATCACCGATCATTTGAGCGCCTGAAACATTGGCAGAGAGGCCCAGAAGAAGAAGCAACATCGATCATTAAGTGCTCGAATAAGATTGACGGCCCTGTTTTTTAACTTATTTATAAATATTCAATTTTGCACCGATACAATAATAAATACTATTTATTCAACAAGTTTGTTTGGTTAATATGAGTTGATTTTCTGTTACGATAAATTGATGAAACAATAGTTGGTCCAATAGCTGCTTCAGCAGCTGCAATAGTTATAATAAAAATGGAAAAAATATCTCCTCTTAATTGACGATTGCTTGCACCGAATGGAATCTGCCTATTTGACATAACTAAACAAGAACACTTCAAGTCAATCAGAAAAGTAAAGTGAATCAAAAAAACAAATATAACAAGTTAAAACGACCTCATTAATAAATATATTCCATTATGATAAATCATATACTCTATTATGAGTACATATAGAAATCATGATCTTGAAGATCAACAATTGGTTATTAATTGGACAAACAAGATTAGAGGTGAAAGTATGGAAAACGGGTTTTAGGGTAACCTGTATCCGACTCGTACTTGGTCGGGTAACAGGTACCCTATACCCATAAATTTCGGTTATTGAATGGGTACATGTATTGATTTTTCAAAATAAACGTGTATTGGGTAACCCGTTAGGGTTTAAGGTACCCGGTCAATACCTTGTCAAATATAGTTAATTTTATTATGATACATAATATATAATATTTTTAATTAAGTTTTTATGTAAAAAATAAAATAATTCTATTTTTATGATTATCATGGATGTTTCTTGAACTAGTAACAATCCTCTGTAGACTGCAACGCATTTGTATAATTCAATTTTTTTTCTTCTTTTCAATGGTGTTTCTATTCTATTATGATTGGGAAATCATGCTACTGAAATATATGATTAAGTTTGCGTAAGATTTTCCCTATCATAAGATCTTTGTAATACTATATTTGGCTGATATATGCTAATATACTTGTAGCATAAAATTTATTTAGTATTGATTATTTGTTGTTGTCTAGTTGTCGATGCCTTATGGTTATTTGCGTCGTCGTTGTCGAAAAATCGAGCAGGCAAAATATTGAAAAAAAGAGATTGTTCTCTGCTTTTTTTAAACGGGTAGTGTGGGTACCCATTGCCCGCGTAGGGTATAGCCGGCCGGGTATTTGGTTGATTTTAATTTTCTCATAAGTACACTGACTCTTGTATTTCTATTCGAAATGGTTTATTAAATATAAGCAACTTAAAATGAAATTGTATGTATATACTACTTTGTATTACTATCCCTCTATTTGGAGGGATAAAACACATCACATACTATAGGATACACTCCATAAACTTTGATAAATATAGCAATATTAAGATAAATAAAAGTGGATCTTTTATATTTTTATATATATATATATATATTTAACTATCGTGGTTCTATTAATTTAAATGATGTATAAAAGGGAAGTCCCCTGCATCATGGGAGTTCTAGATTTGATATAAAATCTCATATTATTAGGCCCCACAAGAAGCACATCCACGCGCGTGAGAGAGAGAGAGAGGGGGGGAGAGAGAGAGAGAGGGAGAGAGAGATGGCGGACACCTGAAGAAGAACCTCTCAAGCAACATAACAATTATTGCAAACAAAAATGCAGATTTGTTATAAGCCTAAACAAGTAAACTGTATAACCCTAAAATAGCAAAGCCAGAAAAAACTATACACAACTTAATACAGAGACATTAAACAGGCCATTTATCATAAAATCTTCCTTTTTTTTTTCCTATAATCTTCCCCCATCCCGAATCTCGTCTCAACAAACTGCCCCCGAGCCCCGTTGTAAGATCCCGATGTCAGGTTGTAATCATACTACTCTACATTCAATCAGAATCTATACAAAATTACAATACTTCTTACCCCGATCAACCAACCTCAGAGGCCCGTTCCTAAAAAATATTGGCCATTGTTCGTGAGAGATCCAATCATCATCATTCTACTGGATAAGTCCACCAAGAAACGACGATGCAACTATCTCTGGGGCTTCGTCAGCTTGAGCTGCGGCTGCTGCCTCAGCAATCCTAAGAGCCATCATCGCTTTATAAGTAGCCAAGTCGGCATTTTCCATTAGCAACTGTGCTCTTTCACGCTTCTGAGTAGCCAGACCCTCGTATTTGTTTGCAGCAGCTTTCGCTTGTTGCATTTTATGTACACTGTTTTTTTTCTCCAAAGCATCTCGTTCTGCTGCTATTGCTGTACCATGAAATCCTTTATAACAGTTAGCTCCAACAAACCAAAGAAACGAGATAGAGCACCAAACTACAAACAACATGACTCTAATCCGATTTCACAACCAGTTAACAGAAGTTCAGAAACTCCGATCCTGAATTTGAATTCAAGCTATGATACGTGCATAAAAGTCATCAAATTACTACATTGATTTATAAAATGCATCTTAATAAGTGGCGTGCTTAGGCTCATCGACAATATCCAGTAAATCAATGTCTAGACTGAAAAAAATGAAAAAAGATCCAGGTTTGAGGAAAGCACCTTTCAATAAAGGCTGGTGTTTGCCTCTCCCACCCTGACTTGCTTGTCGTTTAAATGATCGTTTCTTCCTTAAAATAGATTTTGGGATCACTTGACTTCTTCTAGGCTGGTAGAGCTGCACAAGAAACAAATTTTATCAACTTCAAGGAAAAATAATCTTATCAAAGTAATACATAGTCATTAATAGCGAGTATAGTTAAAACAATAATGCTTATTCCAAAATATGAAAGAAATTTAAACATGACAGATGCTTCCTGCATTATAGCATAGTTTGTCAATTAAATTATACGAGGACGCAAACCTACAAACTACATAACAATAAAATAATAGACCCGCTAACATAAAAGTAACCTCTTTCAACACGAATAGACCAGCTAACATCTCAAACAAATGGATGATTTACCTGGAAAACCCTTACTAAAGCTGAGCGTTTCTGTTTCCTCTTTCTAATCCAGTATTTATAGATGGCTTCTACGACTTCTTTCCTCTCTAGATGCATACAGAACTCATAGGCTGCCTGCTCATCTACGTGCTCATCCGGATTGTAGTGAATATATTTTTCCAGACCATCAATGACCAATTCAAAACTCTCGGATGTTATCAATTCTTGCAACTCCTGTCCGACATATAACTCATCATTGAGTTTCGCCAGCCATTCATCATCGTCAGAGTCCATATCATAGTTAGCTGTCTTCTTCATCAAAGCCCTAGTTAGCTCATCATTTTTCAAAGTAATGTATGACTCCGGCCTCACAAACGAGATGTACTGATCAACGGGACTGGATACTTCTTGCACCCTGGGTACATGAATTACACTAGCTGCTGCAGGTGACTGCATGTTCCGATCAGAGCATTCCTTGTAGAGTTCCTTGAAAACGTACCAATCTTGTTTATCAGGAAACTCGAGCTTCAAACTACCATCACCAGACCATATTACGGCATGGGTGAATCGGTTGGATGAAGGTGGCCTCATGACCTTCTGTGCAATCAGAGTGCATTGCTTCGTTCCACCCTTTGTAACAGAGAGTAACCATTGTTCCGAAGCGGATGATTCTAGAGCTATAGTGGCTCCTTCCACTCTAAAGCACTTGTCCGACTCTGTCACTAGCAGGTTAGCGGAACAGCCGCTGGCAGGCACATCTCGTGCCGTCGCTACTACGGCAGATTTTAGCTCTTTGATGTTTGTTGACAATCTCCTCTTATCTGGACCACGTAAACGACTAGGAGAAACAGCAGGGAATTTGGCACCATCATGCCTAATCCTGAAAAGTTCCGAAGCTAACACTCCCTTAGCCTTCTGAGTTCGGAAAGAAGACGGCGGTCTACCTCTCTTACGCCTCAGAGAACTCCTTCGTTTCTGGATGTTACGACTGTTTCTTAATTGCAAACTTCGAAGAGCGGATTTAGGAATTCCACCGGCTGGCTGTCCCAACAGCCTCCCTCCTAAAGTATCACTATCAGATGCCGCCACATTATTGCAAGATATGTCGCTCCCGATGGACATTTCAGATGCTTCATTAGTACATTCTTGAGACGGAATCTGAAACAAGGGTTCTTCGGCATCATCAGCCACATTTATCACTTCCACATCATTCTCACAATGTCTGACTAGCAAGCAATCTAAATGGGCAGACCTAAGAAACATGCTTGTTTGTATGTGCACAAAGAAAGGCGGGATTGCGAAAATATTAACAGAAAACAACGGCAT
This sequence comes from Schizonepeta tenuifolia, assembly GCA_029490685.1. Classification (NCBI taxonomy): domain Eukaryota; kingdom Viridiplantae; phylum Streptophyta; class Magnoliopsida; order Lamiales; family Lamiaceae; genus Schizonepeta; species Schizonepeta tenuifolia. The sequence continues at coordinate 150,158,106 of CM055955.1, read as the reverse complement.
CACAGACCCGAATCCAGAAACTATACAGACATAAGGTTTCACGGCTGTAATAGGATCCTGCAATAGGGATTACTACTGATTAGAATCACTAATAAGGTACACCAACAACAAAAATCATTTACAATGGAGCAAAAAGAATAACAATATACCTGGAGAAAAAGTATTCCACGCGAGGAATAAGCATCGAGAATCGGTTTTGATAGCATAAATGCAGACAACTGCCTCATCTCAATTCTGACCCTAGCCATGTAGCTAAGAAGAGAGGTCAAGAAGCAAGTAATCCGGTAATAACAATCATTAGAAGACTTGTTAACAATAATAGCAAGCTCTCGAGTCCTAACAGAATTGCATATGCCTCCAAAAGTTCCATATGATTCAATAGCTCTAAACCGCATCTTCCATTCTCTTCTTACATATTTCTTTGCATACCGTTGGTCTTCTGTGAGATCAGCATTTCTCAACTCTGCCCTCTTTCTCTTTCTTGTGTACACAATTCCAAACTTCTTCTTGTCCACATTTTGTTGCTCTACTCCATCCGATTCACGCTCTTCCATTTTAGGTTCTATACTCATGACAAGTGACGCGCTATTTTCATCTTCCTGCCACAGTTCCTGGTGACAATCATCTATGCCACCGCCTCCATCAGCAGAATTGTCAAGAAGTTCGTGGAACTTATTTTCCCCATGAGCTGCTCTCACATTTTTCCCTCCCTCATAAGGTCCCGTCCACAGTCGCCTCCCTGAACGCAGAACTCGTGTCCCAAACACCCGTGTACTTCTTCTCATTCCCACTGAAGGCATCTGCTTGCGCTTATTCCTGCGAGGCGAAGCCCCAGAATCAATCTTCCTCTTCACAACTAGATATAGACCACCGTCTACAACCAAGTCTTCGTCTAATGCAGAACACAAGAAGTTCTAACTATGCTGAGGCCACCTCCTCAGAAGGAACAGTCAAGTTAAGAAATGAAGAATACAGATATTAACCGAGTTCAACTCAATCTCCCTCTCAATTACCCCAAGAACCAGTGGTGAAGTCAATAAAGAGACGAAATCGGCATTTCCTCCATTAATATCACAAAAAGGCAACTATCTTAGTTATACCTCCGCTTAATCCACACTCCCAACGGTTAAAATTAGAGTACTATACTACCAAATCAAACTCGGAGAACAACTCGGTTCCAACTCAGTTACCCTGCAGACTAACTCAGCCAAAATCGGCCCCAAAATTCAGTTCCCTCCAAAAATCACACTCCTCCACACCACTCCCAGACTGAAAATTTCAGTAAACTCGTCACAACTCGGGACCCACAACACACCCCAGATATTTTTCTCGACTCATTTCCTCTCTAAAGAAAACTATACAACAAGATTTACAACAAAAAAATTAAAAAAATTAAAAAATTACAAGAACCGGGAAAAAAACCCCCAACCCATCTCATTAAAAAGCAATCTTGCCTCTCTCAAACGCAAGATCCCATCAAATACAAGCAACAGAACTCAGGAAACAAGCATTTACCTGCCTTGAAACGTCAAATCATCGCCTTTTTATCGTCAACACATAAATTTCCCTCGTATTGTCGCGTTGGGGTTGCCAATTTGACGATGAATTTTCGTCTGATTTGAATCTGTTCACGTTAAAACGGTGGCTGCGGAGTCTAGATTGCAGAATCTAGGGTTTATGAGAAGGGAGCGAAAGAAGAGGGTGACTAATAACTGATGCTGCTACTGACTACGAGTAATCGTGACCGTTGGATTGAAGAGATGGACCGCTTGGATTTGAGCGATTTGATGACTATGGGAATAGTTCGAGGAGGCGAGGGGCCCATGACTTTTTCTCTGTGTGAGAGAGAGAGGGAAAGAACTGGAACAAGATTTTTTCTTTTTCTTATTTACAAATTAATCCCTATATTTAAACCTTATTACAATTGTTACCCCTGGATGAGTTTTGTATTTTGCTGATAGGTCCTTTGAATTGTTCGAGATATTAGCATTATCCTAATTTCTATGATCTTTAATCTTTATTTTTTTTATATAAGTGGCACATTGACCTATAAAATGCCTTTATATTATTTTAATTATTATGGGGAGAGATTATTTCACGAGTGCTACAACACTAGAAATACCATGTGGTTATCCACTTACCTACACTTTTTAATTTATTATAATTTAAGATATCAAAATTAAATCAACAAATGCACCAATCTAATATATACAACATTAAGACAAGAATTGTTAAGTGGATTGTGCCTTTGAGCATGGCCTAGTGGTAAAAGTGAGCGTATGAGACTGATAGGTTTCAGGTTCGAACCTCATGAAGCGCTTCTATAGGTCGAGCCTGTCATATCTGTACTTGGAAAGTGTAGTTTACCAGTCATGTATGGTTTGCAGGCTACTGCACAAGGGAGAGAGTTTATCCAGTGCGCACCAAAATTTACCTGCCATGTATGGTTTGCAAGCTACTGCACAAGGGACGCGGGTTTACTCAATGCGCACCGAAGGTAGCAGCTGCAGGTTTCCACGATATTAAAAAAAAAAAGAATTGTTAAGTGGATCGAGTTGGATTGAATATGTTAAATTAAATCGACATAAGGACTAATCTAACTACTTAAATAGCTCAAGCCTTGGCCCAATTAGCAAGCATTCGTACTACTTAAATAGCTCAAGCCTTGGCCCAATTATATATATATATATATATATATATATATATATATATATATATATATATATATTCAATTATATATATATATATAATTCGACATAAGAAAATTTTAATGAAAATATTCTGTCACAAGTAAAAAGCATTCGTACTAGTAGGACACTTCAAATACATTGGAAACGTCCTTATTTAATACTCGTGGACTTAACAATTGTTTTAATATAATATTATTCTACGAATACAATTTGGACGTAATATGCAAATTATAATTTTAATAAATTAATAAAATTATAATTTTTTGAAAAACCGTTATGTAAATTTATAGTCCCATTAATACATAAATTAATAAAATTCAAAAATCATAAAGACAACTATGAACTTAACATTTTTTTTTTGTTATGAGATTTCTATGGGAATTCAAATTTAAAGTAAATGTATCTCTAATTTTTTTAATGGGCTGAGGCAATCTGATCCGAATAAGGCCCACTAACTCTTGAGTGAGCCTGGGCCAGTCTTAGTTATGGACTACATAGGCCCAATTGACCCCACTTATATTATTCTCCTCTCCTTTTTATTTTTAAGAAATTAAAAATTAAATTTTGAAGACCGTGCTACTGAGATATTTAGCTTCGAGCATTAACAATTTACACATACTGAATGATCTCTTTTTTTTTTTTTGAAAATCTTTTAATATTAACACTCACAAATCCTACCTAAGATTTTTTTTTGTGACCGAAAATACTCGAACCTCTGACCTATTGGTCAACAGGCAACCACTCCACTACTAGGCCATCCCTACTGGGACTAACAACTTACCCACTTAATGATCTCTTTTATACATATATTAACGTCTTACGCATTTGATTCGTCATGGTTGTTTTCCTAAAATATTCTGTGTATGATTTTAATAAAACTTTTGTTATGCAATTAAATACTAGTTCATTCACTAGTTTGAGACATCCAATGTACATATCGAGTTTTAATAAATTGAATAGCTAGATTGAAGTGCTTAGTATTTAATACTCGTGCATTTTGTATGTAAAAAGTTATAGTAGTTTGTGGAGTTTCTATGTTACTAAATTTAATTCTTATGAATTTCTATGTAATTATATTTGAATTTAGTGAATATAGTTAGAATTTATAATCATTAATTTTTAATGAAGTTTATAATCACAATTAGGGTTTATTTAATCCAACTAAGATTTATATATCACAATTAAGGTTTATTAATTAATTGTAAGTAAAATTTATATTCATTAATTAAGAAAGGAAAATTAACGCGCGTGCTAGTGTTCCTCTTTTCAAAATGAGGGAATGTGGTCAAATACCCCTTTTTTAAAACAAAAGTTGCAAAATACCACCTTAAGTTTAAAAGTTGCAAAATACCACTTTGAGTTGTAAAAAGTCTAATATACCCTTAATGAGTATACAAGAAGACTAACTTTCATTTGAATCATATAAGAAGACTAATTTCATGTATGAACTTCCGGCGAAATTTTCAGGCGAAAAACTTCCGACGAATTTCTCCGGCGAGAAATTCCGGCGAATTCTCTCCGGCGAAAAATTTCCGGCGAATTTTTTCGGCAAAAATTCGAATCATACATGAAGCCTAACTTCATGTATGCATCATACACGAAGACTAACATTCATGTATGCATCATACACGAAGCCTAATTCGTGTATGCATCATACATGAAAATTTTTGCCTCCAAAAAATTCAAATTTTTATCATACATGAAGATAAGTTTTCATGTATGATACATACACGAAGACTGACTTTCATGTATGCATCATACATGAAAATTTTGCCTCCAAAAAATTCAAATTTGTATCATACATGAAGATAATTTTTCATGTATGATACATACACGAAGATAATTTCATGTATGCATCATACATGAAGTTAGGCTTCGTGTATGATTCAAATTTTCGCCGGAAAAATTAGACGGAAAAACTTCACCGGAATTTTTTTAGCAGGAAAATGTCGCCGAAAAATTTCACCGGAAATTCATACAAGAAATTAATCTTCGTGTATGATACAAATTAAATGCAATCTTCTTGTATACATGAAGGGCATAAAAGTCCTAAACAAACTCAAAAGGGTATTTTGAGTTTTTTTTTTTTAAAAAAGGGCTATAATTTATCTTTTGTGTTTGAGAAGGGGTATTTTGAGTTTTGGCTATTTCAAAATTATGTTTCCTTTTTTTGAGAAAATTTTATGTTTATTAAATAAACGGGCGATGCTATTCGGACATAGTATGTTTGGACATAAATGGTTCGACTAAGAAAAAAACAGCCGGTATTCCTCTACATTCACTCCCTCTCAAAATTTTTCTTCTCATCCCCCAAATAAATCTCTTCCTAATTAAAATTGTATTAATTAAGACTATATTTCATCGACATAAACATTTTCTCTTCTCTTCTAATTAAAATTCGAAAAGGGTATTATTACATTCACAAATGGCCGAAATTAATGAAAAAAATATTAATTAAAAAATTATATAAAATTAATTTTTTATTTGATCGAATATGTTATGTCCAGACGTACTATTTCCGGATAGCTTTATTGTAAAGAAAAAATGGCTAAAAACAAAAGCGTGGTGGTTTTTGTTACATAATTTTTGTGTTCCTTAATAAAGGCGTAGAATCTCTCTCTCTCTCTCTCTCTAATCATCAGTTTACCGCCACGGCGTGGCATCTCAAAAATTTGAAATCACTCGACGCCGTTCCACCTGCCCATTTTCCTTCCATTTTATTTAATCACATTTTTAGATGTCAAAGATTTGTTTCAAGACAAAACCTTGAGCACTAAACTCCGGCCTAAGGAAAAAGAAAATCAGTTCAAGAATGGAGAACGGTTACGATAATGTGGAAAATGAAAGTATTGCTGAATATCATGACGATGAAGAAGATGTGGAATCATCTTCCCAGGTCTATTTTGCATTCTGCACACACACACACACGCACACACGCATGTATATACTTTTTGTATGATCAAGCTTGCAGCTTTTTGTTTGCGGGTTTCTGTGTTTTTTGGACGTTATGCATAGAAGGTAGTAACTTGACTATTCTCGTGATAAAATCTTTTTTTTCTTTGTTCTGAAGATTTTGTTTACGTTGATTTTTCTGCAGTTTTGTTGTGTAAAGTTTGTTTCTTTTTAATGGATTCCCTTTTTAAGGAAAGCGAAAGCTGTGGGCACAACAACGTTGTTCTGTTTCATTTTATAACCCTATTGTAGCATTTATTCTCCATTAATGTCAAAACTACGCATTTTTAGCAAAAACTTTTTAGCCCATTTTGTGTCTTATATGTCTTGAGTGTGTGTGTGTGTGTGTTGTTTTTGAATACATTCTACATTTACTTCTCTTGATTTTTCAGCACCTGTTTTAGTATTTAGTGTGTGTGTGTGTGTGTGGTTCTTAAATACTAGTAGTTGAATACATGCTAGATTTACTTACATTGATTTTTCAGCACCTATTTTTGGAGTATCTTTACAGCTTTATACTATTTCTAGCATTCCATTAAAGTGTAGTGTTTTTCCTTCTTCTTCTTCTTCTTCTTCTTCTTCTTTTTTTTCCCCCTATTTGCTTGTTCATCTAATGTGATTCCGCCGTTTGTTACTCGTATTAACTCAGGAATCTTTTTCGGAAGAGGAGGTGGAAGATAACGGAGCCGAGCTTGTAGAAATTGAGAGAAAAAAACCTTTGTCTGAAGAAGAGGTGGAAGATATCGTAGCCGAGCTTGTAGAAATTGAGAAAAGAGTGAGCTTTTAAATCTTACTATCTGATAACAACAAATAGTTGTTACTTTTTAGTTACTTACTTAGTCATGTACCTTTAGTCAAAGGAGGCGCAAGAGGCGCTAGAAGATGACTCTCTGGTCGAAGTAGAGGCTGATGTTAGGGAAGAATTAGCTCAGTCTCTCTCCGGTGACGAAGTACATATTTCAATGTTTTTTCTCATGATGAGTTTTGTTGCTACTTGATATTATCTTTGCATTTTGTGACATTTGTTATGAATGCACAGTTGGAGAAGGCTGTCGTGGAAGAAATGTTGCTGTACAAGGAAGAGTGGGAATTGAAGCTCGATGAGCTTGAGAAGGAGAATGCTTACTTATTGGTATACAGTTTTGAAGTGGCTTTTTTAGTGCTGTGATTTTTAACATTTTATTTAACTTTTAACTAGAATATTGTTGTTCATGTTGGCTTGTCTCAATCTTTTAGGAGGAGGGTCTAAATGTAGACATCACTTTCTTGCATTTTCTGTTAAGCTTTACGAATATGTGCAATGAATATACTTATATACTCATGTATCGTCTGAGCAGGAGCAACTTGATGGTGCTGGAATCGATCTTTCCAGTCTGTATAAGTGGATTGAAACGCAAGTTCCACAGGCTGAGATAACTGAGGAAGCTAAAATATCAATCTCACAAGCTGAAGAGTATCTCAAGATCCACAGGCCACTTGAAAGGTTATTACTCAAAATGTGAACTGAATTTATGTAGTCACAATTTGGATTTCTCGTTCTGGTTGTGAACTTGTGATGTAGTTGTTTTGGAGCAGATGGAAAGGTGCCAGTGGCTTTCTGGGAAAGAAAATTGCAAATAGTGATGATAATGTAGATGTAAACTGGGATGCTTTCAGCAGAGTCTGCTCAGAAACGGCATCCATGAGAAATAACGGATTTGGTAGCAATCACTGGGCTTCCGTTTACCTGGTCAGCACTCCGCTGCAGGCTGCACAACTGGGTATAAAATCGGCTGGAGTCGACGAGGTGGCACCTGAACTTACTTAAGTGCTTGCCCTTTTCATATCTTTGTCATTTCGATCTCTTAACTGATTTGAAATAATCAATGTACAAACCTTTCTCAACATATCCCTTAGCTCATAGTATGTGATTATTCTTTGGATGATGCTCACTGAAATCATAGTTTTCGGGCATTTTCTAGAACACGGAAGTAATATAGTTGATTACTGACCAGGTGGAGGAGATTGGTGATGTTGATGGTGGTTCAACTGATCTATTTGTTGCGGATGCTATAGCAAACGAAAGGGATCTTAGTTGTCTTACTGAAGAGCAAAAGAAGAACCTTAGAAAGGTTGGCTGCTCGAAGTATTCTGTTACTAATGCTTTGTAAATTGGGAAAATTTCTCGAAAAGAAGTTTCTGTTTCTGCCATCTCCAGTAAATATATGTGAATCATTACTGCTGAGATTTATGGCAAAACTATTTGCAGTTTATGGCTAGCAAGATCTTGACTTTTGATTTGCATCTGTGCTGTTTGGCAGATTAAAGAGGAAGACGATGTTAAGGATGATCTCAAGATTCATATTCGCATGAAACGAAACAGACGTAGAAAGAAAAACCGAGAGGTCTGCTTAAGGCATGAAGTATCAAACAATCTAAATTCTGTACATTTTTCTGCTACTCACAAGCTGAATTGTTGCATTTGTTGTGATCACGATTCTCGACACCATTCAGGGTGAACTTTCCCCGATAGATGAGGAGAGCCGCATGGATGCCATCACAATTCATGACAATGGCTCTACTGAGGATGTTAACAAACACCAAGACATACACAATGCTTCAAAATCTGAAGTTATAGTCTTACTCTCTAGTCCTGAATTTGGTTCAAATGTTGATGCCAAAAACAACGGGAGGCGCAAATTGATGAAATCTCAAGTTGTTTCCCTCTCGAGTTCTGATTCTGATTCAGATGTTGATGCCAATGTCAACTCTAGGTGCAATCTGATTGCAAATCTCTCTCTTGTTTCTTCTCTCTTCCTCTCTTCAAAACTTCACAGGACTTTAAAACTTCCCTCTACAGTTCACTCTCTTTAAGAGCACTAGGATTGTCTACTTCAATTCATTGTCATATTTATTCTGTATCAGTGTTAAGAGAAGACGGAAAATACGAAGAATCCTTGATGATGATGAACTAGGGGAAGAGACGCAGAAGAAAATTGCAATTGAAAAGGTAAATCTTGTTGCTGCTCTGCATATTAAGACACTTCATGTAATATCTACATCACTTTTACAGGAACGTCAAGAGCGCCTTAGAGCTTTGGAGGTTACGGATGCTGTTACATTTAGCAAAGGCGATGGAGTTGAAGCTCCGGACAATGCCTCTTCAGGTTACATAATAAATTTGGTGAGAGAGAAAGACGAGGATGCTGTGAGGATTCCTCCAAGCATCTCGATGAAACTGAAAGCCCATCAGGTCTCTTATTTAGCTTATTCGATGATTTAATTTTTATATATTTTATCAGAGAAAACACTATAGATGAATCTTATACTCGATACATGAATTTGTTGTATTTCCTTCATTGTCCTACTGTTATTTTGTCTGTGCTGAACATATGCTATTTACACCGTTTTTAGGAGTGAGCTTTTGTTTTTCTGATAATGTATCCCTAAGTTGATCGTGCATTTATCGATATTGTCGTTGCACTCCTCTCTGTTTCATCTTCTTTACACACATCTTCTTTACGACTTTCTAAAGTTCATGATTTCGTTTATCATGCAAGTGATTGACTGGTTTGTGCCACGGCTACAGATTTCAGGTATCCGATTCATGTGGGAAAATATTATTCAATCAACGAGTAAAGTCAGATCAGGGGACAAAGGTCTCGGTTGCATTCTGGCTCACACGATGGGGTTAGGTAAAACATTTCAGGTATATCTTTGAAGCAATATTCACTTTCACTCCAGTTTCTCACTTTGAGCCATATGCTAGATCTTATCTTTTTCATGCTTCAAAATGATCTCAATAATGTTATTATTTATGGATACAGGTCATTGCTTTTCTGTACACTGCAATGAGATGCGCCGACCTAGGCCTAAAAACGGCACTTATCTTGACGCCTGTAAGCGTTCTACACAATTGGCGTCATGAGTTTTTGAAGCGGAGACCGTCGGAGCTAAAACCTCTAAAGATCTTTATGCTTAAAGATGTTCCAAAGTTCGTCTCTCGTCTTTGTTAGCTATATTAATTGGATATGGAGTTGGTGCTAGTGATGGTTAAGTTTTTCTTGAGATAATGGGATCTTAATGTGTATATATGTTCACATTCTTATCCTTGTCCTGATTTATATATGGAATCGTAGAAAGAGAAGTCTCGAGTTGCTGATGGAGTGGAGAACTAAAGGCGGGGTCTTCTTGATCGGCTACACTTCATTCCGTAATTTAACCCTGGGGACGTATGTTCAGGATGCCAATGTGGCGAGGGAAATCAGCAGTGCGCTTCAGGTGATCTGTCATTATATCGTCTCATCTTTGTTTGTGAATTGAATCAAGAGAAAATACAAGAAAATACAAAAAAAATTCATTTTACTTAGGTTGGACCCGACATCCTTGTGTGTGATGAGGCTCACATAATCAAGAACACCAAGGCTGAGACAACTCAGGCACTGAAGCAAGTGAAGTGCCAGAGAAGGATAGCACTAACCGGATCACCTCTGCAGAACAATTTGATGGAGTACTACTGTGTATGGTTTCCGGTTTTCGACTATTTAGATTTGATATTGAAATAAGTCAGTCATGTCCTAAGCAAATCTTGAATTATACCTGTAACAGATGGTTGATTTTGTTAGAGAAGGATTTCTTGGCTGCTGCAATGAGTTTAGGAACCGGCAAGAACTCTTAAAACTCGCATCCTTCTAATCTTACTCTGCTTTCGAGTCTCGTTTCCACACATGTAAAATCTTTGTGGTATTTGCAGTTTCCAAAATCCTATAGAGAATGGCCAGCATACTGATGCTACCCCAGAAGATGTAAAGATAATGAACCAACGATCTCATATTCTGTATGAACAGTTGAAGGGATTCGTTCATAGGATGGGATCAAGCATTGTTAAAAACGATTTACCTCCCAAAACTGTTTTTGTTATCGCGGTAAATCTATCTACTTTACAGAGGAAACTATATAGAAGCTACCTTGACTTTCATGGTTTTTCAAAGGGCAAGGCGTCCGGTGAAAAAAAATCTTTTTTCGCGGGCTACCAAGCCTTAGCTCAGATATTGAATCATCCCGGGATTTTGCAACTGACGAAAGATAACAAAGATCAAAGCAAGTCTGAAGACGTAGAAAAGTGTCATGCAGATGAATGCTCGGGTGACGAGAATATTGAACACAATGTGAATGCAGCGTCTCACAAGAAGCTTAGTGATGCTTGTGTTCATGAAGTGAGTGAATCTTCTTTGCCTTTACCCTTTTTAATATGTAAGTTATGAATGTCTTTGATTAGATTTGACCAACTCTTTTTTGAGAAGTTTTATTTTTGCCAATATTATAGCAGGACTGGTGGAGTGATATTTTGCAGGAAACCACATTCAAAGAGGTTGATCATAGTGGCAAAATGGTTTTGCTACTCGATATTCTGACAATGTGTTCGGATATGGGTGACAAGGCTCTTGTCTTTAGCCAAAGTTTGTCGACTTTGAACCTGATTGAATACTATCTTTCAAGATTGCCTCGTCTGGGGAAGAACGGGGAATGTTGGAAAAAAGGGACTGAATGGTACAGGTGCATCTGAATGGCCTTCAAAACTCGTCTAACTTGCTTTGCACTAAGAGATTTCGGAACAATGTTAATCTGCACCTCTCTTCATTCCAAGATTAGTGCTCCGAGTGAATCTACGTTTCGTCTAGTTCTTAGTATATGACTATCATCTTTGGGATGTAGTACATGATGTTTGTATTTCGAATAATTTGTTGTTATGCTTTGTCTTGACAGATTAGATGGAAGTGTGGAAAGTTTGGAGAGGCAGAAACTGGTGGATAAGTTCAATGAGCCTCTAAATAAAAGAGTGAAATGTGTCTTGATTTCGACAAGGGCTGGATCCCTCGGCATCAATCTTTATTCGGCTAATCGAGTCATCATAGTCGATGGCTCATGGAACCCCACGTATGATCTTCAAGCTATATACCGCGCTTGGAGGTGCGTATACGGTATATTATCCTTTCAAGTACATAAAAAATCGTACCAAAATTCGAATATTTGAAGACGTTCCCTTCTTTGGTATGTAGGTATGGCCAGACGAAGCCCGTCTTTGCATACCGGTTGATGGCACACGCCACAATAGAGGAAAAGATATACAACCGTCAGGTAGGTCGCAATTCAAGATAGCCGTAAGTGGATATGTCAAATTGTCGACCTGGCCCGAAAAAATGGTTGGGGTTCATAGACGCGCCAAAAATGATGGTTTTTTCGGGCTGGAGCCTGGTGTATAATACCATGGCCTAACCTGATAATAACCGGTTGGTCTGTCGGGCCGGGCCATGTTTGACACCTCTAGGGCAAGTTGCTATTTCTTCGGATGAAATTTTAACACGTGTAGCTCGACAGGTGAACAAGGAAGGCCTTGCTGCGCGGGTAGTTGACAAGCAGCAAGTGCACAGAACTATTTCTAAAGGAGAGATGGAGGATTTTTTTGATTTTGTAGACGATGAAGGTGCTCTTGTACCGTGTGATTTAGGACAAGAGCACGTCGTGGAGAAGCCACACACGACGGGTAGTATTGGAGATATGTTGAAGCAGCGCCGGCCGCCTTCTCTTGGAGCTTCTTCAGACAAAGTAATGCTGAGTTTGATCAGCAAGCATAAACCAAGGTAGATTTTCATCGAAACTTCCTTCTGAATTGTCGAAAATGACACACGACTTTTAAAATGTTGCAATACTTTTGTTATTTTCTTTGCATTCAGATGGATTCTGAGCTATCATGAACACGAGGCGCTATTGCAAGAAAACGAAGACGAGAAACTGTCGAAAGAGGAGCAGGACTTGGCATGGGAAGTGTTCAAGAAGACTCTCAACCCAGAGGCCGCCCCACGAGTTTCTCCAAACGATGGTCTAACTGATCAGCATAAGATCTCTGTTGATCCATCTGCAGTGAGGCAGCTGCAAAGGTCAGTGGTTGATTCGAAGACAGTGCCTACCCCCGTCCAGAGTGATCCACCACCACGGGGCACGAACCAACCTTGGAAGTGTACGGTGGTTTCACATCTATTGACGCTGAGGAGTCAAGGCACGAAGATCGGTTGCAGCACCATTTGTGAGGAATGTGGAGAAGAAGTAAGCTGGGCTAGCGTATGATGCGTGGGGAAGGTGGTGAGGTAAGCTGGGATAGTAAGATGATCGATCGACGAACGTTCGAATGAACTTTTTTTGTGCTTGGGGAGTTTTTTGGGTTGAGTTCTCTCTCTCTCTCTCTCTCTCTCTCTCTCTCTCTCTCTCTCTCTCTCTCATGGAATATTCAGGTGCCATTTTGAAACTGGCCGTATGTATTTTGATATCTAATTATAGAAAAACTCAGGCCATTTTGAAGTGTATGTGAATAAGCATACCACATTTTGAAGGAAACATCATATTTTGTTCTAACTTATAAGGAAATTAGAGCTTGTAAATTTGTTCAGAGTGGAATCTCTCTCATTCTCTGTGTGTGTGTGTGTGTGTGTGTGTGTGAATTAGCACATTTTGAAGGAAACATCATATTTTGTAGTAACTTTTAAGGTAATTAGAGCTTGTAAATTTTTGAAGGGAAACAAACATATTTTGAGCCTTCAAGGCAAGTATAGTTTACAACATTTGTACCTATACCTCTCTCTCTCTCTCTCTCTCTCTCTCTCTCTCTCTCTAGCACTAGCAATACTCCACAATGACTTTAGCACCTACTGTTGCATGCAAAACTATCAAAATCTAGCCAAAGAATGCAATTTCATGCTACAATCTAAAACCTACAACAACTCAAGAGTTTGACGAACTCCGATAACTCGAGCGCACAGACTGTGTACCTGAACACGACGAATTTGGAGAAGAGGGCGGCTAGCATCGTTCATCCCCGCACCAGTTGTCCTTCTCCTTCGGCCCCGTCGGCCCCTCCTCGCCGTAGAGCTCAGTAGGAAACAGCTCTATGAGGTTTTCCACAGAAAACCTAATGAAGAAGGGTAGGTGGTTGAGTATCTTCTCCAGTTCAGATGTTGAGTCATAAACAACTGTGGGACCCCATTCTCTCATGTACTGCAGCCAATGCGGCTCTGCAACGACGCCGTCTCCGAGATACTCGGCCGCAATGACTACATACCGGGTGCTCGAGTCGACGGCATACTTGCTCTTAGCACACTCATTGCTTGCTCCGATTCCGAGTTTGCTAGAGCCCTGTATGTAGCAGCCCTCGTGAGGGAAGCTCGCGTGTCCGTGCTTTGACGCGTACACGACCGGCTTGTTTCCCTCGGCGAACTCGAGCTCGGATGCGTCCAGCCATCCTCCGCCGCTGTGTTCTGAAAAATACATGCTCGAGAGCTCTCCATCAAAGTTGCTCAAACGGAGGGTGAAGTGCTCCCAATCGCCGACGTGCTGGCCTATTCTGTCGAACGTGTAGCTCCACAGGCCGACTTTGACCGTCGATGGACCGTTGAACGGGCAGAAGATCCACATTACGACATCGGTGAAAGTCCCTCCTGAAACGGGCTTTACGTGAACGTAAAGCTCAGCACTCTCGATGTTACCACGTTTCACGTAGTCCCCGATTTCATCAACGTCTGGTAGGTCGAGCCAGAATTCTCCGTCGTTCTCGCCACCACCGGGCAGAACTGTCCCCTCACAATCAACGGATATGCCCTTATCCTTCCCTTGTTTGTATAAAAGAGCTCCGTTTTCGAAGAACCACGAAACAGACGAGGGCAAATAAACCTCGTCCGGATGGAAGTAAAGCTTAGGGCCATAGTGCTCGATGAGCGCATGAATCTGTTCCAACGTCGGCATTGCACGCATGGACGAATCGAGATTCTTCAAGCAAGACACACTCAGCTCGTCGTCCCGAGTCTTTTCTTGACTACAGAAGAACGTACCTACAGGGACACCATTGCAAAGCATCCCTCGTTCGCAAGGCCTCGTATTCCAAACAAAAAATTCATCCCTCGACATGAGAGAATTATTATCAAATATAATATCACTAACTTCACAACTCTCGGTCAGATCAGCCCGGACACATCGCACTTCATCCACGTCGGGCTCATCAGGCTCGACTGTAACAACAAACCCCAAAGATTTATAGCCTTCTGGCGGATTTGGTATCCAAACATAACCACAGCCATCACGGCGAGAGTCTGAACTCCAAACCAGACTGTACCCTAGAGGCTTTCCAAGAGGCGGGGACTCCAATAACGAGCCGTAAATACAATCATCTCCGATTGAATCTGCAGATACACATTTGGCTGCAACACCATAGCAGCCTCTCGACTTCTTGTTGCTCACATCACAATAATGACCGAGGCTGAAGAAGCCATTCGGGACTCCAACTGGTCTATAGAAACTCACCCCTTTCGCCTTTCCACGAGACGGACTACAACTCCATATCTTATCAAAATTTGTGATTTTTACGGCTTCAATTTCTCCTAAGCATATCTTCCCTGTTGCAAAATCTCTACCTGTAAAAAAAAAATCACAAAAATTCCAAATAAGTATTAGCCCACATGATTCGGCCTCAATTATAACTCTTAACATATTTCAATCTCGTATTCCATTTCATCAAACATATGGACTATATCATCCTTACGCAAGTGGAGGATACCGACAAAATGGAACACGAGACTGAAACACTACCATCAAGCATATGGAACGTGTCATCTTTCTGCACGTGGTCCGTACTAAAAATGGAATACGAGACTGAAACACGATAGGAAATAGACGATCTCACACACTCGACAGTACTAAATTAATAGAAATCCCATTATTGTCTTCATTGATGCTTCAGTACAACATAAATGGGAACACCAACTAGATATGGTAATAACTAAAAACTGAAGTTACACCAAAAAAAGAAGTTAAAATTGAACATGTGCAGATAAAGATAGTTTCCTAATAAACACTAAAATCTTTAGTGTAAAAACAGAATAATTAATATCTAGCATTCAATCATTGAGAAATTGAAAACAACAGACATTTATTTTGCTTAAACTCTATATCAAGAAATTCAGCTATAAAAGGGGTCAATATAAAAGCAGAATCACAGATAAAAATTGCAACAACAATAAGGAGTCACAATAGAAACAGAACTTGATCATAAAACACATAAATGAGGCAGAAATTACAGATAAAAATTAATACTTTAAAATATTAAAAAAATTCAAGAACAAAAAGGGGGTCAAAATAGAAGCAGAACTTGATCATAAACACATAAATGAAGCAGCAATTACAAATAAAAATTGAAACTTTAAACTATTAAAATTTCAACAACATAAAAGGAGTCAAAATAGAAGCTGAATATGATCATAAAACACAAACATGAAACAAAAATTACAGATAAAAAACGAATCTTTATTAATTTTTCTCTCTCAAGAAACACACCTTTAGGCCATTGTGGAAGAGGTGAAGGCAAAGAAAAAGTGTTGACCTCCTCAGCAAATTCCTCACACACACTTTCAGAATATGAGTTGCAACAATCCAACCACCCAAACATTCTTCTCTTGAAATTTTTGATTGTTTAGAACATCTGAATCCCCCAAAACCACCAATACTAAAGAGCAGTTTTTCTCTCTAGAGAAATTATGAATATGGTGCACAATTATGATAAAGAGAAGAAAAGGAGACGATTCCGTTGATAATTTTCTTTGAAGGCAGAAATATTTTAGAAGTTAAGAATACGAAAGAAGAGAGCTAGGCCCCCAACAACTGACTAGGAGAAGAAAGATTTTTTTGGAGTGCGGGAAAGCAGGAGTGTTTGCTTTTGTTTCAGCTTGAGTAAGAAGACGGCAATATGTTGAGAGAGAGAGAGAGAGAGAGAGTCCCGATGATTTTTTTTATTTTTTCTGAAAACACCTATGAAATTCTTCAACAAAAAAAAAATGAAGTTGTTGTTTATTGTTTCTTTAAAAAAAAAGAAGAAAGAAAGAAAAAAAAAGTTTATTTGCAAAAAGAAAAACAGGGCAAATTTGGATGAAGTTGGTCGATTTTAATAGTTGTCATTTTTAATGATAATCATTGCTACTTAATCCGTCCCGAAACAATTGACTCGTTTTCTATATCGGGATATCTCATAACAAGTGATTTGTTTCCAAGATAAGAAAACAATTAATCCTTCAAAAGTTGTGGGCCATATCACTCTAACAAATTTTTACTCTTCACTTTAGCACTCGTGCCCAAATGAAATGAATCACTTCTTCCGGGACGGAGGGAGTATTTATCATACAAGTGTAATTTCTATTTAAATAATACTCCTTACGTTCACGAAATAATGTCCTACATACCCTTCTTTTTTTCACAAAGAAATGCACTACTTCACTTTTTCCACTCACATTAAGACCTACAACAAATTTCACTCTCATTTTACTTTTCTTGTTGACAATATGTGGGACTCTTGTTCCAATCATAACAACTTTAACTCCAATTCACCATTTTCACTCACAATAAGTGGGATCCTTATGCCACTTACATAATTTTAACAATTTTAACAGATTTCTTAAAACATGTGCCGAACATCAAATGTGATATTATTTTATGGATGGAGGGAGTTTAATTTTTCAATTTATTTTTTATTTATTTTTTATTTTTTTAACACAAAAATCTTTCAATGAGAAAAATAACATATTTTCCGTGAAAAAAAAATTACATATCCAAGTGCCAAATGACAATTTGGATCCAAGCAATAGGTAATGTTGATCTTACAAATGAAAAAAAAAAATTAGCATATTTTGCAAGTTATTATATAAGAAAACAAAGTTATCCAAAGTAGTATGTTATCGAATATTTACATGTTTCGTTTATCATATGACGAGCATTATTATTCTATAGCAATTTGCCTGGTGAATATTCTTTTTAATAACAAACAAAGACAAAACCATCATTGTTGATAGAGGCTTGGTGATTTCATTAATTGTAACATAATAAGAGAGTTTATATAAAACTTGGACTAATGCAATTCCAAAGTCAAATATTGAACAATGATTGATACCCACAAACATTAATTACAAGATTAAAATAAAAATAAATGACCAACTTTATTAATACTTATTGAAAGTGACAAGGTGAAAGGATATTCTATTATGGTTCTCAATAGATACCATCCCTATCCAATATTTAGCCAACTTAGATAATAAATGCAACTTGTGATTTTTTTTGATTGAATGCAACTTGTGATTTAAGAAGGTCTAATTATTTTTATGATACACTTTAACCTGGAGCCATTAATGAAGCCATGGAGGTATTCACTAGGTGAAAAAGAAACTCATTGTTATAATTAGACATAAAAGGATGGACTATTATTTAATTATATAGATATTGTTTTAATTTCACACTATTAGTAGTTAATAATAATTATCTACTCCTAAAAGATAACTAATTTATCAATAATTCTATTCGAACATACTATGTCTGGACATACGTTTTAAAATAGGAAAAAAAAATTGTCCGATTGCCTTCAAAATTTCCTACTCAAACCTCATTCCGAAATATCAATCTCACGCACACCGGCTCCCAAATTTTACTCTCATCCATACCCAACTCCTAAACTTGTGAA
Organism: Schizonepeta tenuifolia; assembly: GCA_029490685.1. NCBI lineage: Eukaryota > Viridiplantae > Streptophyta > Magnoliopsida > Lamiales > Lamiaceae > Schizonepeta > Schizonepeta tenuifolia. Next base: position 150,139,941 of record CM055955.1, on the reverse strand, counting down.
TTTAAATTGAGATAAAACTTTATAATTAAAATTTTAAAAGTGTATATTTATTAATAACCAAACTGTCGAAACTATGAAAAAATTTCGTCAAATTCCAATTTTTACCATTGTATGTCTGGACATAGTGTGTCCAAATAGCACTACCCCTAATTTATATGTATTCAGTTCCTTGAATCAACCAGAAAATAAATGGAGCTGCCGGCTTGCCGTATTAAAAAGAAGAAATAAATAAATAAATAAATGACAACGTTGTAATTTCAATGTTTTAAATTTTTTTGTAAAATTGAAACAACTTTAGATGAATGCTGTATTATTTCCAATAATTAATGTGTTTTTTATATAAAGCTTGATCATAACTCAAGACAATTAGTAACAACAAAAAATAGTTTAGTCGTGTGTGTGTGTTAGCCTAGTGATAGTGAGGTTAATGCCCGGGCCAAAGGTCACGGGTTCAAGTCCTCCGTCACGCGGTATTTAAATATACTTGCAATGTTGTTCAAAAAAAAAAAAAATAGTTTAGTTTCATTCACGCGGTATTTAAATTTCATTGTAATGTTGTTAAAAAAAAAAATAGTTTAGTGCAAAGCCAAATAATAAATTAGATTATATACAAGTTGATTGAAAATCTCATCCAGGTTCATTCCATTTAGCAAGGAACTCAAGTGGGATTTTCAAAATTAAATAAACAAATCCATAATAAAATAAGATATACTAGTAATTAGTAAATTGGAAGTCGCTGTCAAATACTTTTTAATATATTTATATTCTATTTGGAAGTGCAACTTGAAATTGATTGTAGTCCCACTCAATTGGAACTAATGGAAGTAATTGCCACATTTTTCTAATGATGAATGTGAAATTTATTTCGAGTACAAGAACTAATTTGCAAAAAATACATGAATTATTTGTTTAATTAAACAAACTCACATCTAACGCTTTAGGTTATTAATGCACATCACAAAAATAATCATACACATATATTATATACATTGATGTCCATTTATAAAATAAGCGACGAGATTGAAACCCGATAGAAAATACGATATTCGAACCAGCTAAAAGATAGTCCAGTCTACCTCTAACAACACCTCACAGGTCAGAAAGAGTCTCTGCTGATCAATCAAACAAGAAATGGCTGCTAAATTAAACACCATTTTTAATTAATTCGAAGCAAAAAATTTTGCGGATTTTTCAAATTTTTCAATCTTAATTCTCGTCGGATTTTTTCTTCCTGTTGTTGCTCGGTTTCTTGCTGTTTGGTTTCTTGCTGGCGCCGCAAACTATGGTGAACTCAATGCCGGCGGCGAAGCACGAAAATAGGCTGCCCTCGGCGCTCCGCTTCGAGTTTCTCACCGATAACTCCGAGTCGTCGCCCTCGTTTGCCATCGCCTTCCGCCACCTCTCTTTAGTGTTGGTGTTGACCTTGTACCCTTTTGCGCGAGCTTGTTCGAGCGTCATCTCCCCTAGGATTGAGCTAGAATCGTCGCTGCTCGTGCCCTTTCGCGGTGGTGGCGGGGGCGGCATTAGCTTCATGGCGAGCTCTGCCGCCACGACGGAGGCGGACGGCCCGATATCGGAGCAGAGCTCAGAGCCGTTTTCACACATTGAGCCGTTGACGATGGAGCCCGGTTTTAATGTGAAATCCTCGTCGTTTTGGGGGCCGGAGCCGGTGCTCATGGATCGCCACATTTCGATTTTGGAGATTAATTCCATCTTATGATCATCGATTGGGTGATCGGTTCTGGGTTCTTGTTGGAGAGTCTTGCCCTGCGTGCGGTTGAGCGGTTGACTTTTGATTGCGGTGCTGTCTCGTAGGGCTACTCCGATGCTGAGTATGCCCTGCGGTGCGCCGGATGGAGTCCGTATTTGAAGCGTGACAAAACGCGTATTTTTATTGGCATTGTTAGGAGATTGGGCCAATGGCGCAATTAGATCGCGTATAGGGACACTGACGCTACCAATTATGACGTCGCGGAACCAAGATAGCGTATAGATTTCCACGGTGACCATTGCATCCTCGGGCATACCATCTTTGAGGCGAAAGGTGAATTTCTCGTTCCACTTAGGGTTTTTGTGCCCTTCTTGGTCTACTTGGGTAATGTTCTTGCGATTAGGGTAAATCCACGCCACCGCATACGGTTGCATGGATTTGGAGACCGGGGCCAAGTCTTGAGCCGAAATCAGGCTAATCTCTAGCGCATACGCGTTTTTTGAGGACGGTACCGGAGTTTGGCCAGAGATGCACGATTCCATCATGGTGGAAGAGCCGGTCGCGTTGGGCACCGAGGGCTCCATATATCCTCCGTTCGTGACACTGATGAGCGAGTCACGAATCGGAGTCGAGAGAGATGGGAGAGGCCGAGGAAAAGCTAGGTTCTTCTTTTGTTGAATACGCATGTTTTGCAAGTTATTGGGAGGGTAATTTTGATTGTTGTTGACGATGTTTTTGGTCCATTGATTTCTTGTTGAAGTTTGAAATTAGTTTCCAAATTAGTTGGCCTAAATTTAGCAAGTCCCATTTCCTAAATTGGTATTCCTAGTTTTCATGATGTACACATATCGCCCCTTGGAAGCGGAATTAATTACTCTAATTAAGTAATTATACATAATGATTTACTAATAAAAAAAAATTGTTTTTTTGGGGGTGTATGTCATTCTCAAATGAGATAAGCCTCTAACCTTGGAAGACTATATAAATTACAAAAAAAAAAAAAAAATCATGTTTGTTGGAATTTATTTTGGGACTCACCATATGTTCCACTTCTTTTGACGTACCACATAAGAATTTATTTATATGATAATACTTAATACAAAATAAAAAACTAATAATGTAAATCATACCTAATTAACAATAATTATCTAATTAAAAATTGAAGCTAAATTCTAGCAATGAACAACGCCAATATCGTCGGCTAATAAGCAACCAATTAAATTAAGGTAAATAAAGGCAGGTAGATTATTAGCCAAGTTTATGTCAAGCACACGAGACAATATGAGAAGTTGTCGAATTTTTTACTTTTTGAAAAAAATTAAATAATAATTCGTGAATTATATAAATATAAATAAGCTACACTAAGATAAGTAAGTTTTTAATCAAGATTCAAGAATATGTATAAGAAATATTTGCAGGCTATTATCCTACGTATGGAACAAGTCTATGTCATCAAAGAAAAAAATTGCATTTGATTTAATTAAACCTATGTCACGTAATTAAACAAAACAAAAAAAAAAAAAACTATGTCACGTTTCCATTTTAATTATTCCATTTTTACCCATCGTTATCGTTCCTCTTCGAACAAGTTGAGAAGGCTGCATACAAAAATTCAAAAAATCATTATTGTCTTATTTAGAAAATAATTAAATTAAGTGGTTTGCGCAATTGAAAGATAAATCATAATCAAAAGAAAGTATTGACATGGATAGATATATTAAAACAAACATAAATAAAAAAAAGAAAATTAGAAATACCAATAATTGTCATCACTTTTCGCTCCCCACTTGTAGTCTTTTTCTTCCCACTTGTAATAATACTTTTTTGTTATATTATTATATTTCTTTGCATAAATAATAACGTCTTACGTCAATGACGAAAATGATCATTGTTGGCCTTCCATATTATTGGTGGGCTAAATTCCATAATGATTCAAAATTAATTCTAATTAAATAAATCAATCTCTTCATTGCTATAATTCAAACTTTAAACCAAGAACAATGAAAGAAATCTCGATCTTTTTCTTTATATTTTTTAAAATTTAATCATGTTATCTTCAAAAATATTTTATTAATTTTTTTATATATAAAAAGAGTTAACAATTTTTTTTTTCATTTATTTTTTAAAAATAGAATGAGTTGCCGGAGATGATTTACGATTTCTGCATTATTTATTTTTACAGCTAAAACTGTTGTAGTTTACACAATTTTTACAGTTAAAAACTGTTGTAGTTTTGTGTAAAAATTTGAAGGCCTAAAATAGAACTAATACTCCCTAATTAGCTGAAAAGACAAAAACTGGTATCCGACAAAAACAGTCAAGAATTTACCCATTAATTTACGCAAACACCCAATAATCATTCAGTTTCAGGTATCGCATCTTCACTCACTTCACCAATAATATTTTCTTGATTTGGAAATTCAGCTATGTTGGGAAAATATTTTCCACTCTAGTCACTGTTGAATTAATTTTTCAGCCGCCTATATTCATATTCAATCAGATTGAGATTGCAGCGGCGGTTGGGTAGTTCTTTCACGTTTCTTGGTTTTTTTCTGCGAAGCCCACCTCACATTATCCAGTTTTTTTCCGCCATTTTTGGTGCTGGTATGTGGATTAATCTTCTCTTTCATGGTTAGTTTTTTCTTGAAATAAGTTGGGTTTTTTTTTTGTAATTTTTATTTTTTATTTTTTTCTTGTTGCAGTGAGTGTGGATTCTGTTAAAGATTGTTTTTTTTACTCTTAGTTGTGCAGTTGTGGCTGAAATGCGCCTTTGAATCTTGGATTTTTGGTTTTGTTTTGTCGAATGTGTCTCCTTTTGTAGCTGATTTCTTGGATTTTTTAAAGGGGTTAGGCTTGAATTTATTGGAAGAATTGTTGATAGTGAAATTTGAGCAAATGAGCTATCTTTTCCCAGAAAAATGTGATTTTTTTATTGTTTTTTACATTTCTTCGTCAAGTGATGAATGTGAGGATAAATTGGTGTGGGGCCCACTTAATATCTGGAGGTGTTACGTGAGTATTTTTGTAACTGCATAAAGACTATTTGATGGATAGGATTAATATATGATAATATCTTGTTTAGCTGTCTTTTGATGATTGGTTTAATTTCTTGTATAGTTTGAAATGGTAATGATTTGTGGAAAGATTGAGTTTTCATGAAATGGAAGAAATCTTGTCTTTTTTCATGAAATGGAAGATCAGAATTCTGCACATTTTAAGAAAAAATCATAGGTGAATTGTTATGACTCCGTGAGGTTTGGTGGTGGTGTTGCCGTAAGGTTTGGAGTCCTTTGTAGAACTTCAGTGTGGCTCGTTAACATAAACTCTTCTCGACTGAACGTGTAAGAGATTAAGTTTTTGGTAGATTTTGTATGCATGATAAATGCCTGTGATGGCTGCTGCTGTATTCTAAAGTAGCAGTGCTTTTATTCAACTTAGCTCCAGTGCAATTTAAGGTACTTTGTGTTTGTCTGAATGTTGAATTTTTGAAATAATTATTGAATGTAAACTGTTTTTGAGTGCGAATTTTCAGAAATAATATGTCGAGATATTGTTCAATGATCTTGGAATTAGGCCAAACTGTACCATGTTATGCAATTTTTATGTGTGAATATATGTTTTTTTAGCCATTTGCTTTGTGAGAAGATGTTTTCTAGCCATGTTGAGTCTGTATAGAAGTTTCTTGTTTCTTGTCCATTTCAAACCTTTTTAGTGTTGTAAATCGGTTTCTTCAAATTTTGATCGGCCATATCCAATTGTCAGCGTTTCTCCGGCTCAAACATGACCTGACGTCTAGTCAGCCATGACTTGATCCCTATTTCATCATGCTTGAAGTTCAAGTAACCCATTCCTCGAGCTCGAGTCATTACTCAAGTTTCGTGCTCTAGGCTTCGAAGTTTCCTTGAGCTTGAGTCATTACTCAAGTAAGGGTAGAAACATCTCTTCTCAGACCAAAATGGCTTTATTTTTTTATTTTCTTACTTCTTTTTTTTTCTTTCATAAAAATGGCTATGAAATCTTTTCATGAGTTTGATTTTTTTTTTTTTGCTTTTCCAGATGGTTGAATTGTTTCTTCTTTGTTACTGCAGTTCTTGAAAACTAGCAATCATTGGGATACTCAAGACGATGCTTTCGTTTAGCTCAAAGCTAAGCTTTCTGCTGATCTACCTATAGGAGAAACCCCTCGATTTTCATCTGTTTATTGACAAAATCGAATATGGCCCCTGCATTATTTAAGAAAAAATCTAGTGAAACGTGTTCAAATGAAGTCGAAGCATCTGGAGCTTCGTCCAGATCTTTGCGCATTCTGCCTGCACTCTCCGAAGAAAAGTATCCCAAGCTTCCAGACTCACCTCAGGTTACTTTCGCACGAGAACTGACTACAACTCTAATTTCCTCTTGTCCTAGTATACTGTCAACCGACGACAGAAATGCTGGCCATTTGTTTTCGTCTTCTTCTGTTTGCCCCACGAGTCTCTGTCATTCTTCTATGTCACCTAATATAAGCAGATTGAAAATTCCGCCATTCATTAGTGAGTCACTGAATGATAAGGGATCTTCTCACTCGAGCCAACCGTCACCTACGCTTGCTAGAGCAAGCCAGTTCCATTATAGTGAAGACTGTCGAGATGGGGTCTCGTCAGAAGACTCTGCTAAGAGAACAGACTGGCGGGAGTGGGCGGATCAGTTAGTCTCAGTCGATGACACACTCGATTTAAATTTAAGTGATCTCCTTGTTGATGTCAATGTCCCGGATCTCGATGCCAAGGTTTGCTTCTCAACTATATTTCCATTATTGAACTTGTTTCATTTATTCTCTTTATGTAACAGTTAGTTGTAACCTCTCCACTCTGGTTGCTCGTTTTCGGTTAAAAATGTCAAGAAAATTGTTTTTTCTTCTAAAAGCAGCGCGTTATGCTTTCTTACTTGGATTTGCTGTGTTGTATAATGCTTGTGGACTTGTGGTAAAGCTAGGATTTGATTTCTGATACAAATTTATAAATGTCGATTCACTGAATGGCTTAACAGCTGCTGGAATTTCCACCGGACGTCTCTATGTATGAGCCACAAATTCATCAGCATCGCCTTCCTTCAGTTTCAACTGCACAGGCACTTCCTGTAGTTACATCTCCTTGTGCTTCGCCCGTAACCAAAGCACGGATGCGTTGGACGCCAGAACTTCATGAAGTTTTTGTCGAGGCTGTGCATAAACTTGGTGGTGGTGAACGTAAGTATCTTGCTCGTCAGCTAATATTTATATAGAATGAAACTTTAATGAAATTAACTATGCAGGAGCTACACCAAAAGGTGTGTTGAAAATCATGAACGTTGAAGGCCTTACAATCTATCACGTCAAGAGCCACTTGCAGGTACAGAGAAGTTTCTTTTGTTTGCAAATATGAATTTCTGTGATGTTAAAAGGCGAAGCTCGTCTCTCACTGCGTACCTCTGAAATTTCAGAAATACAGAACTGCAAGATACAAGCCAGAATCGTCTGAAGGTTGGCTTGCCCCGCTAGTTGTCTATTAATTTTTGAAGTGTTTGAGCATGTACTAAAACTAAATAAATTCACATACTGATCTCTTATTACAAGGCATTATCATGATTGGCTAACTTTTATGTTTTCCCGTTCTGGATGCAGGAACACCAGAGAAGAAATCGAGAAATGTTGCTGAAACGACATCCATGGACTTGCAGACGTAAGTTTGATCATATGTTTATCCCATGAATTCCAGTGTCATATTCACCTACACAAAAACAGTCTTTATTTAGTAAATAGTTTTTCAGCTTCAGAAACGAGGAGACCAACGTAACATAAACTACGATTGAATGCATATACAACATCTAGGGCTATACATGACTACGATTTATCATTTACAAAACAAGATTTAGCATATATTTGTATTCTGTATAAGCCAAATATGCCATGGTATAATACAATCTTCCTCATAGAGGTTTAGTTTACGTTCATTCAATTTGGCATCTCATTTTTTATATCTTCACGGCAGTGCAATGGGGATAACCGAAGCGCTCAAATTGCAGATGGAAGTCCAGAAGCAGCTCCACGATCAACTTGAGGTACGGTTATTCAAGTCCTACCGCGAGTTGACTAATATTTTCTTGCGATTTTGGCAGCTAATTCGCTATATTATGAACGTCTTACTTCCTAATTCACATAGTTATTCCATGATTAGGAACGAACAAACAAGTGACGTCTTTCTAAGTTTTCAAAATAGAGTCTGGATTTGAGTCTTCTACCTAGTATTCTTTATATTTTTATTGATGTTTTTTTTTTTATTTCTTATTTAGTACAATGTGATATAGTTGAATTTTGGAGTGGTTGCGATTGAGTCGCTCGTTTATATACTTTCGACCCTATTCATGAGCTTAAATTTGAGCTCGACTCATTTTCTTTAACCCATAACGGACTCTCGGGCTAGGCTTGTCTAAGTTGATAGACTAGTCATTTACTAAATGAGCTCGAGCTTCACGCAAGCCAAAATGTGTTAGATTCAGTTTTCGATTTTTTTTTACTTTCTGCTCGTCCCTACTCGACCCTATTACTGTCTTGCTTGGCTTGACTCGTTTACAGCCCCTACTCAACTTTTGGGGCATACCTTCATTTTTAGAACTTAATCCATACTATATTTGAGTAAATAAGCTTCCTCTTTAGAGAATCAATATTCATTCTAAATTGAGAATTTACTTGATCATTGAACTCTCTGTTGCTTCAGATTCAAAGGAATCTGCAGTTTCGGATCGAAGAACAAGGGAAGCACCTCGAGATGATGTTCGAGCAGCAGAGGAAGATGGAGGAAGGAAAACAGAACGCCTCGTCTTCAAACAGAGACGATAGCTGCCCATCAACAACGACAGAAGTGCAGCCTTCCGCTGGTAAAACCGAAGCAGAATCGCCCGACCATGATCAGTCGAGCGCCAAAGAAATCCCATCCCTCGAACATCCAGACGAGAAGGAAGAATCGTCTGAAAGAAGAACGTGCGAGGACCATGAGTCGAGTGCTGGTGGATGCAGTCCGCCAACGAAACGAGCCAAGACCGATGAATTGAAGGACAAGGAGGAGGCTGCCGAGGTATCAGTTGAACTCACAATATGAATAATCAGAGGTATTTTTCAAGAATCATAATCTGTTTCCATTTCTATTTTTAGATTCTTACCAATTTCTGTGTGAATGATTGTTCATTCAGAAATGGAGTTTGAGTATGTTAATATATGAAGAATTGCAGTTCATGCTGATTCATTCAATGCAGACTCTCATTTTTGAATTTTACTTATGTAGTATTTAAACTTGTATATTTTTTTAGGGGGGTTAATTATTGAAATGGTTATGATGAATGACTAAAATCTTGATGGTTCAACGTAATTTGACTATATATATATATTTTTGAGGGAAATTTGACTATATATTGATTGTTAATAATTTCATTGTTTATTTTGCAAGTGTTAGTAGTACACTGTAGTGCTGGCTCAAGCCCATTGGGCCAAATGATAGGCCCACCAAGGATAAGCTTCTTTGGGCCAGCTTTGGGCCTATGCCTTTATGTTGTTCAACTTTTGAACTTTTATTTTTTGAAGTATCAAACTTTAAAACCAAATTAGAACAAATTCTTCTCACAAAAACTCGCATGCGACCTGCCGCCACCATGCGACCGCGCGTGTGGCGTGTGGGCCGCACGCGCCTCACCCACGCGCTGTTTTTTTTTTTTTTTTTTTTTTTTTCCGATTTTTCTAGTTTTCCAGTTTTCATTTTTTTTTTCAGATTTTATTTCATTTTTTTTTTGTTTGCCTCTTCGTTTTTTTGTTTGCCGTTTCACTTTTTTGTTTGCCGTTTTATTTTTTTGTTTGCCGCTTCTTCTTTGGTCAAGATTCGAGCGAGGGGAGCCGAAGGTCTCGGAGCGAGCCGAAAAAGTCCAAAATGTTGCCCGCCGATTATCCTTATATTTGTAATCGGAGCGAAGGCGGAGCCGTAAAATCGGAGCCGAAGGCGGAGACGAAAAAAAAAAAAAAACTGAAATTAAAAAAAAAAAAAACTGAAAAAAACTGAAAAAAAAAAATATTGACCGGTTAACGGGTCAAACCCGAATTGACCGGGTCGACCCGGTCCGGATCCGGTCGCATGGATCCGGTTTCGCTTGATCCGGTTGCACAGGAGATCACCCCAATTCTTCTAAAGCGTGTAATTCACATTTTAGTAATAATATATTTTAAATCAAATGTACTTAAGTTTGACCTTTTTAGAGCACTCCCTGATTTATTAAATTTTTTTTTAACTCTTAATTTAGGCTAAAACAATAAAAGGTCAAATAAAAAGTGCATGCACTAAATTTCTCAAATTAAGTGGATTCCACGAAAATAGTTACATATTCCCAAATGTTTTCCTAATTTTACACCTCCTAAAGTGTTCTTAGCTCACAAATTGGGTTGGATCCACTAGTTTATAAAATAATTAATGTAAAATAGGATAATTGTTGTATATGCATTTGTAAAATATGGGTTAAAAATAAGAGTTATTATAGGATTCTAGCAATAACTTTTAAAAGTTATTAATTATAACTATTCCAAGTATTTTTTTATGTGAATTCTCATTATTTTTCACGTGAATCCTTATTTTTTATGTGAATTGCCATTTTTCTGCTTGTGAAACCATTATAATGTGATTTCATATTATTTTTCACGTGAAACCACACAAATTATAATGTGATTTCACATATTTTTTCATGTGATTTCCCACACATATATTTGGGATAACGACTTTCAGAATTGATAAATAGAAGAAAGAAAAAATGGTATTGCTATTATTTGATAGTTTTAAAAAGTATTGCTATAATTAATATTTTAAGTCTTAAAATTGTTATTTCTGCATTTTACCCTAAAAATAATATAGGGGAAATTTTTAAAAGTAAATTTAAGATAAAATTTTAAGAATTCTATCGGAAGTGCTCTTAATCGCCTTGCCTTATCTAGTATAAATGTGTAAACTAACACTATTAAAAAGCTTAATGTGCATTTTGAACTAACACTCAATTGTTTCCGAAAAATCGTCATTACAAAATAAAATGCTGAACTTTCTTGACAACACGGATTATCATGAGCTTAATGCAACAACGTCACAAATTCGATTGAGTCTGAACGAGGTTTACTCAATGTGCATCTCAAGTAACAGTTTCTGTTTGTCTTTTATCATAAATTTCATGGTTCAATGTAACACGAATGAAAGTAGGACAAATCATTAACATTAACATGGCATATTAGTTAAGAGGTCACAAAAATTAAATTTTCCAAAGTAGTGACTATCATGTAAGAGGTGAAGAGGTTGCCCTCTATTGAATGGCAATAAAGATTTTGAATTGGTCTTAAGTCGTTTTCTCCAACTCATATATTCAAATAAATAGAAAAAATTGCAAATGGAAAAGGACAATTCTGCCCTTTGAAGGAAATGAAAGCGACCAATCTTCGGCTTTAATTTCCATAGTTTGCCCTTTTTCAGTGTTGAAAACTTGAAATACAAAGGAATGAGATTATTCTTGAAATAAAAATTCGATCAATAACTAAAAAATTATATTTACAATTTTCTTGGGTAAATAAAATTTAATTTCTTATACTACACATGTATTTAGATTGGTGAAATACGTGTTATATTCCCCTTTTTTTGAAGTAACTAAAAAAAGAGAAAAGGGAAAAATTGGTAAGGTACATGTGATGACATTAATGTATGCCAACTAAACTTACAACTGTTTTAAATTCGTGTTTTTATTATTCATTTCAGAATTCGGAAATGCAATGAATATTGCCCATAAAAAGGAAGAATAAAATAACATTTTATGGAATTATTCTCAATTTCGAACTAGAAATGTTTTATTTTTAAAGTCGTTTTTATTTACAATTCTTGCTTTTGAAGCAGTAATATATTGGACTCATTATAATTTATTTAAATACTACTTAAAGCAGTTGACTTAAATTTTTATATTTTTTTCTAAATTTTTAAAGCTGAATCAGCAATGGACAAAGATTTCATCTGACATCGTCATTGGAATATTTGTGCTTCACCAATACATGAGAAATATTATTTCTCTCCAAAAAAAAAAAAGAAAAAACATGAATTTTATCACTCTACATTCGACTTGACTATAATAAATCTTCATCATTTCTAACATTTAATTTTTAACTTCATGATGCTTGGATAAATATTCGACTATTGTGCAATAATATTCTATGCTTCACACTAGATAAATTTCGTCACTTCAACTCAATTGAAATATATTGATGAGATTCGAACTCATTACGTAACAATCACCTAGATAAATTTCGTCCGTTTAACTCAATTTAAAATATATTGATGAAATTCGAACTCATTACATAACGATTACTCGATAAGTTTACCAAACGAATCTAATACTACATATTTTCTTATATAACAATTTTTGACAAACACCAAAACCTGACATAATTAGTTGCTCATTGTCTTCTGTTAAAACAAGAACAAGATCTCCCTCTCTCTCTCTCTCTCTCCAGTCAGAATCATCATGAGTGGGCCGCACAACTCCATCTCCATTTCTAACATATCACTCAGTCCCCCCACCCATTACCTGTGCAGGCCGTATGATGCGAAATACCAAGATTGCCCCTGATCGTTATTCTTGTCTGCAGCTACAAAACATTTCTTCATTTCTTCAAACCTCAGATATTTTCTTCAACTCTTACAAGAATTTTTCCTTGAAACTGAATCACAGAATACTCGTGCATTGTTTCCAACTTTTGTGTTGCCTTTGATTGGAGGGTTGCCACCTGTTTTTCTGTTAGAATCAAGATTTTGGATTTTGTGCCAGATTTCAGTCTATTACAGGTATCTTAACATTATCGTACGAATTCAATATAAAGATTTTACCTTTTTTACTGTCTTAAATCATTTTTCTCTGAATTTTCCAGTTGTCGTGAGCCACAATATTGTCTTTACCAGCTTGTTTGGTGTGTGCATGTGTGTGTGTATGAGAGAGAGAGAGTGAGAGAGAGAGAGAGAGATTTGTGGGGTGGGGAGTACAAGTTACATTAAAACATTGAATTGTATATCTTGATCTTCTTCATCAATATATTTGTTGTGTGGAGTAATTCTTGAGAGAGAGAGAGAGAGAGAGAGAGAGAGAGAGAGAGAGAGAGAGAGAGAGGTTACATTAAATTTTCATTGCAATTACACTCTATATTCATCTTCCAAATGTATGGAAATAATTAATATTTGAGTTTCTTATTATACTTTTTCATCTGAGTTTTTTTCATGCAAAATAGAACTCTGGATTTTGTTCTATATTCAGTTTGATCTGCTCAATATTATGACATCACCCATTTTTATGCTGTCTGAGAAATCCAAAAAAAAAAAAAAAAATAATCAAGAAATTGATTATAAAACTTGTTCATAATTATTGATCAAACCTACAGAAAAATTCCCAAAATCAGTAACTAATTAAATTTGTGTTCTGTCCTAAGATGCTCCAATAGCAAATGGGGAAGAGAAGCTTTTTATATTCTGCAGTCAAGAAAGCTTTCACTTGTGAAACCAAACAAAATCAAAACAAGGTAAAAAAAAAAAAAAAAAAAAAAACAAATACAAGTCCTATCATTTGAATGTGAGAAAGCACAAAAATTATTAATAATCTTCATATTTTCTTCTCATAATTAGAACAACAGGAAAAGAAGAGGATGTTTCCGGAGGCAGAGGAGCGTAAATCTGGAGGCGCCAATCGCAGAAAAGAGCGTAAATCCAGAGGTATCAACCGCAGAAAAGGTCGTACTACTTCAAGCAACTCCACCCCGGACAGAGGAGGTGAAGTTGCTTGAAGCAGAGAGCGAACAGAATAGGCACGCCTATTCTGTTGCTCTCGTCACTGCCATGGCTGCTGAGGCGGCCGTTGCAGCAGCCAATGCTGCTGCAGAGGTTGTCCGCCTCAGAGCTGCAGTGCATAGCTCATGCAAAACAACGGAAGAGATATCTGCAACCAAGATTCAGGCAGCTTTCCGGGGTTACATGGCGAGGCGAGTGCTGAGAGCTCTGAGAGGCCTCATGAGGCTCAAATTAGTCGTCGGGGGGAAATCTGTCGAGCGCCAAGCAGCAGCGAGCTTGAAGTGTATGCAGACGATGGCTCGTCTCCAATCCGAGATTCGTGTGAGGCGAATCAGATTGTTGGAGGAGAATCCCTTTATTCATAGACAGATTGTGCAGATGCTTGACAATGATCATGTAAAGTCTAGAGCATTTGTAAGTTTTTTTTTACTATCTCTGCATCAATTTTTTACCTTGATTTTGAGTTATGTGGTAAAAACTACGCGTTTTTTCGCAATAGAAAGGCGAAAATTGGGATGAAAGTATGAGATCTAAAGAGCAGATTGAAGCAGATCTTCATTATAGGCAAGAAGCTGCAATGAGGAGAGAGAGAGCCTTAGCTTATGCATATTCACATCAGGTGAATTATAATATATCTGATTTTATTATTTTTTTTAATTTTTAAGTTTTTAATCTATTTGTTAGTCGTACGTGTTGCATTCTGAGTGATTTCTGTTTTCGCAGACGCTTAGAAATCACTCGGGTCCCACGAACAAAATGTTCGTGGAAGCGAACAATCCCGCCGGGGGATGGAGCTGGTTGGAGAGGTGGATGGCTACGGGGCCATGGGAAAAGGGCGATGCAGTCGAGGATGAAGACACCAACAATTATGTAGCAGCAGCAAAGGCCATCTCAGGCCGTGCTGTTGCTCCATCTCTGCCTGCGCTGGGAGGCAGCCGGCCTCCCAGCAGGCAGTCGCCCTCGACTCCTAAGTCGAGGGCTGGAGGGAGAGTTAGGCCACCGAGCCCAAGGGGGGGCCTTGGCACGGATGATGATGCAAAGAGCTTGAATAGCACGCAGTCCGAGCAATGTCGGAGGCTTAGCTATGCATCATCAGCGAGAGACGATGATAGCCTCGCCAGCTCGCCTGCGGTCCCAGGCTACATGGCCAACACGGTATCGGCACGGGCTAGGTTGAGGTTGCCTAGCCCTCAGAGGTCGGAGACAGTCGATTCTGCTAAGAAACGACTGTCTTTCACTGGTTCTCCTGCTCGACCTAGGAGGCATTAGACTCCCATGAGGACCGGTGCTAGGCCGTGGATGACATCGCTACAAACTTGTAACTAGTTTGGTGGTCGAAGACTTAACAAATATTTGTATGCAACGAGTGATTTTACTAGGCTTTGTTCATCCTCCATATGAGTGCAAGTGTTGTTACCAACTAACTCAGATTGTGTGTTTTATTTGTGAATGACGTGTGTTTGATTTCATCTTTGTTGTTGAGAAAATGTCATTCATTTATGCTTCATGTACAACTTAGAGCTTTTAATTGTGAATTTGGGCTCTAAGCTTTTAAATTTATTCGTATATAAACGATTATGTATCATGCACATCAAGTGAAATATACCGTGGTAGGAGTTTTAATAAAAAAATTACACAAAATTTGAAATAGAATCTTTATAAACCTTAATAGCAAGATCGAATAGCCAACATAACAATGGAAATTTTCATTTTTCTGTATAGTTGTTCAATATTACGTTTGTGGAAATATTTCAATTAATGGTATAATTCAAATTATTCATTATAATTTGCAATCAACAATTAATAATAGCCGTTACAAAAGCATAATTCATGGTAAAAATTACTCCATGAGTCCATGAAATGCTTGCTACTTTTGCCATTTAAGTTTGTCCACAAAATGGTTGTGACTTTCGTTTATAGTAGTAGGACTCACATAATTCAATTGCATTGCATTACATTACAATAGTCATTATTTTTCTTTTTGGGCTGTCCCGTTATTCTTGTCCTGTTTCTTTTTTTGAAAATAATTAGGAGATAATTAATTTGTTAAACAATCCACTTTACACCTTTCATCATACTTTTCCACCTCATTTTCTGTGTCATTCACTATTCTTCTTCTCTCTCTACTGACTTTATTCCACTATTCACTATTTCTCTACCCACTTTATTTTACTTTACCACTTTATTTAACTATTCATTCTCTTTCTATCCACTTTATTTTTCTTTAAAAACTCCACTAAACATACTTTCTACTCTTAATTATTTTCTCCTTAAATCACGTGCCCAAAAGAAACAGGACAAGACGAAGAGAGTAATATTTAAAATCTATTATTTTATATTCAATGTTCGAGAAATTAGAAGTTTAGATAAATAAGAATGAAGTACTAGTTGGGTATCTTATCACCCTATGTATACTTATCAAACGGGCTAGGGTTGTCCAGCCCAACCCAGGTTCGGTGAGGCCCACTACTCCTTAGGCCCACCTCGATTCAAGCCCATGAATAAAACTCGTCAAGCTTGGGCCGATCTTTTCCAAAAATTTAGGCTTACTTGAAGCCCATATAGTGTAAAGCCCAATAGGTTGCAAAAAATTGATAAATATAAATTGATAATTTCCAAATAGAGGCAGGCGCCAAATCTTTGGGTGCAGGTTATTAGAAAATTTGGAGAAGATCAGGATTTAATTCTTAATTTTCAACTATTGTCGCTCACCCTTAGATTAACAAGAGTATAATACAAATCTCTCTATCCAGTCTACCACAACTTTTAATTTCGGAAACAATTAATCAACTTTCTTCAATGAAGGCATATAGAGATTATTAGGAATTAAATTGGGGTTATAAGATGAAGTATTCCTTCCATATCTTTTCATTAAGTTCATTTTAATACTTTCAAGAAATTACTTTATCTTTTCAACTTTATTATAATTAAACAATTCATTTTCTTAACATACGTGCCCGATCAAATGAGAAAAGATACAGAGAAAGTAGTACATTCATTAATATTTTTATTATTTTATTAAATTGGAGGCTAGGATGAGAATAATGGAGGCCTGGCTATGTATAGAATTACCCCAAAATTTGAGTTTAGGCACAAACTTGGCCCCAAAGTTAAAACATACTCTTTTTGTCCCAATTGCAAGGTATCGGTTTCCTTTTAAGGATGTTCCAATAGCAATGCCTCATTCAAAAATGGAAACAATTAACTCTTCCAAAACTGTCGGACCTACCACTTTTTATATATTTACTCTTATTTCTTAATACTCGTGCCTAAAGAAGTAATACCTTGCAATTGCGACGGGTAGAGTAAATAAGTTACTATAATTTTGCTAGAAGCCCAAAATTGGTGTCTATAAAAAAAAAAGCTTTGACTCGTAGGTTAAGTAACGCCTAGCCGCGCGGCCGAACAATAATATCAGATCCAATCCATCTCAATAAATGTAATTAATTCATCTATTTAATTATTTTCTCAAAAAGAAAAAGAAGATAAAACGGCAAGATAATGGGAAAAACTTCATTATTATAGCAAAACTAATCAAACGGAAATAATTAAAAAAAATTAAGCAAAAAATGTAAAAATTGAGAATGCATAAATTAACGGAGGCTAGGAGAAGCGAAGACTATGTGAATGAAAATGAATTTTAATTTTTAGGTTTAGAAATGAGTAGATATATTAAATCATTAATAACTAATAATAAAACATAATAATATATAATATATAATTCGGATTTCGGATTTGTTCGATTTTTTAAAGTATATATCCAAATCCGATATCCGAAATTCTGAAAAATTTGGATCCGAACAAATCCGAACCACAAATGTCGGTTTTTTAGCTCACCCCTAATGAACACACAACACAATAGCATATACAAGTAGCTCATTGCTAAGATAGATTGATTGAATAGTATGAATACAATCTATTGATGAAAAAGTAAAGTAAATTAAATTGATGGTTGGGAGGAAGGGATGAACCACAGTGGCGGCGGCGCGTGGGGAGCAGAATGCGAGCCTGTCCTTGGGGCCAAAACTCATGACCGCGCGGCACTCGTCTTCGTTGGGAGAGCTGGAGAGGATGAGGCGGGAGACGTGGCCGCGGCCGGCGAGCAGGTTAACCTCGGGATCGGGCAAAGTATCGACGGCCGGAAGCTCTATGTGTTGGCCGGAAATAGGGTTTGAGAGGAACACGCGGTTGCTTATCTTGTCGAACAAAGCTAGCCACCCGTGCGATGATCCGACAAATTTCGCGTCGCCGCCGCTGTCGCCGCTCCGCTTCTTGAGAGGGACCACGCGTGCTGGGCTGTACAACATGTCGCCGCCTTCAAAGGCTGGCGGTAGCATCAGCCATGGGGAAGCCAAACGCGGCGGCGGGTTGCAGCTCATGCTCCGGCGCCCCTTGTCCATCCATTGCGCCGAGCATCTAAACGGAATAATCTGTGATTTTGGGGTATGTAAAAACAACCACCACCTGCAGAAATCCAAGGGATTAAGGAGGAAGCCATCAACTCTTAAATTAATAATTGTCCCTAATTAATTCACCTCAAAATTAGCATTTTTCATTATTCACTAATTTCAATTCATCATACATTAGGGATATTTTTAATGAAAAGATATTTCCTTAGTTCACGTAGGCACAAGGCTAAAAATACATACACCATATTTTAAATAGGAGAAAGCATCACTTAATGATTGTTGAAAACATATTACTCCAATTAAAATTCAGTGCATCAAGTTTAATAATAAATCAGAACTAGTAATTATTACTGAAATGCTAAATATTAAAATTGCATAATGTCTTCAAATTAGTGCTAAGAACTCCGTCAGCTTACTTGTATGATATATGTATGATTGTACATAGAAGAACAACAAAAAAAGAAGATTGAGACTTGTTCCACTGCAGAGGATCCGGGTCCCTCACTTTCTATCCTTTTACCCTTATTTTTAATCTACGTGTCGACAAACATTTTCTGTCTATGTATTTGTGTATGTTTTTGTCTAAAAGTAAGTGGATGAATGTAGAATTAAGCAACTTCGTTGCGATATGATATATCGATATGTGTTTCTGCATGATGAACATTCTATTCTGCAAAATCTTTACCATATATCTGTTGATCATTCTGCAAAATGTTTCTTTGCGCCCACAAATTTCTTTTTATGTTTATTCTAATGATTAAACACAGATAAACATTGTCTGGATCGTGATGCATAATAATTGTAAAACTACATTTCTATTGATATATTACCCCACAATTTATGTACAAATTTCTTATATCTATAACCCCCACCTACCGCGATTAATGGTTTCTCATTATAAACGTGTTTTGGAAATGGTGTTTCAGTATTGCACCATGACTACTAATTCTTGTTTGGTTCCTTTCTATTGAAAATTTTGAGTTTGTATTTGTCCTTGTATAACTAAAGTAGTATATTTTATTCTTTTTTTCACACTCACCAAGTCTTTTTTTTATTCTTTTTTTTTTTCTAGTTTCACAATACATGCACACATGACTCAATATTCTTGTTTTGTTTTCTGTGCTTCATGTTATGTGTTCTGACTTTTGAGCACTCAATATATCCTTATTATAATTATAGAATGTTGAAATGAAAACTTATGTTTACATTTAAAGTTGTAAGAAAACTAAACTTAATTAGTTATAAAAAAAAGATTAATACTATATGTTGACGTATTGATCATTTTCAGCTAGATATATTGACGAATTGCTTATTGAGTATTTGTCCTGGCTAGACCAAATTAGGACATGTAAGAAATGTAGTTTTATGCACAAATTTCTTAGATCAAATTTCAGTTGGTACACCTTCAAAAACAACGCAGATCTTCTTCTCCTTGTTTCATCTCGATTTTATTTCGATCAACATTTCTAAACAAAAGAATTAGAAAACAAAAGTAATAATGTAATTATGTAAGCGTCCAAAAAAGAGTTGTAAATGTAGCGTTTGGGAGTTTAATGCGTGAAAAAATTGGTACTTATAAGAAATTATTTAGTTAGGGTACGTGTGAATGGGTGCAAAAAATTTGAAATTCAAATAAATAAATAAATAATTCAGATTAATCATTTAATTGTTTTATTAAAATTATTTGATAATCATTGGGTGAGGCCGTGAGGGTGTGCATAAGAGCACAAAAAGCACAATTCAAATAAATAAATGAATCAATAAAAGCAAATTACATTTTAATAAATAAATAAAGTAAAGTTAAATTTTAAAATCAATCAAATCAAATAAAGGTATGAAAGTAATTATTCAAACTTTCCCAATATATGTAAATCCTTAATTTAATGCGAATTAGGTACAGTAAAGGAAAAACAATCGAATTTAGTATGATATTTGCATAATAAAATCAATCACAAAATGCGGCAAGGGTAGATTAGAGAATTGCAAATAGCCATTTATCACTACCCCAAATCTTATCGAAAACGTAAGTATCCAAATTAAAAATAATGATATACTACTAAAGCTAGCTTCCCCAATTGATGATAGAATAACATTATTTACTTTCCATAACTTTGTATGGAACGCACGAGAGCATGGCGTAATTTATTTATTTATTTTTTAAATAAGAAAATCCAAATCATTTGAGCCACCAAAAAAGTCCAATGTTAGTTGCACAAACTGACAAAAGATAAAACTAATTATCCAAATTTGGATATGGTTTGTATCACTAGCTAAAATAAACAACTGTTGAACAAATTGTATACATTATGTGAATGCAAATGCAACCTACCTACAAATACATATAGTTAGGTTACAGGATAATATTCCAATAATTACTATATTCTTATTTATTTTTATTTTTTTAGAATATTCTTATTTTGTTTTCTGTGCTTCATGCTATGTGTCTTGACTTTTGAGCACTCGATATATCCTTATTATGATTATAGAATAGAATGTTGAAATGAAAACTTATGTTTACATTTAAAGTTGTAAGAAAATTTAACTTAATTAGTTACATAAAAAAAAGATTAATACTATATGTTGACGTATTGATCATTATCAGCCAAATTAGGACATGTAAATAAATAGGAGAGATTAAATCATCACCAACACGCAAATAAATCTTCTAATAATTAATTAAAGGAAAATATTGAAACCAAGCAAAAAGAATATTAATAGCGAGATACTATGGTAATGAAGACGATATCCATGGTTTAGAATTTAATTTTTCTTAATATTGGATTTTTTTGGTGGTTCATAAAAGTTGGATTTACGAATTACTATAATTTAATTAGGAAATTATAGAAACTAAATAATGTTATTCTCTCACCAGCAGACACCAATTGGGGTCGATATCTGCTAGGGTGCGGTTGTTATAGTTTATTGTTCTCATAATTAAATGATTTAGTTAAATTAAATTTAAACTCTAATTATGAATTGCGTGCAATACGTAATTATAGATTATTTGAGTCCTATTTAGGAATTACTATATTTTAAACTCTAATTATGAATTGCTAGGGTGTGGTTGTTATAGTTTATTATATTGTTCTCGTAATTTATATAACATAATTAAATTACCATTGATATTTCATTGCATGTTTTTTTGTCACTTTAAATTATGCGCCCCATCCCCTTTACAAAGCATATTTAGCTCTCAAACACATTGTCTAACTTCGATTTTATGAAACTCACATGGATCCTTTTTTATAGCAAACATCTCTTTATCCCCTTTGATTAAGAGAAAAAAATTATTTTGGAAGGTTGTTCATAAGAATGAAACCCTAAATATCCTATATTATAAGTTTAACATAAAATAAAATAAAAATATTGTTGAATTAGCAATTTGGAATCGACCCGCCTACCCCACGGTTCCCGGTCAGAATCAGCCCGTTGATCACGGTTTTGATTTTTGTGGCCACCTCTACTATAAATATTAAAAACAAAATCAAGCATAAATTTGAAGTGCATAATATGTGAAACTCGTTTAAAATTTATATCGACCCAAATTTAATTAAAAAAACGACTGTATTATTCGTTCTCGTCCTCAATCCGTACAGTAATATTCGTTGATTATCTGAACTCGGTTAAACCCGTATTGAAACGACTTTTTTTGATAATTAAGAACAGAGAGATTTGACTTCACCGTTACTACGTAGGATTTTTGCAAAGTCGTTTTGATTTATATAAGAAATAAATAAATTGATTGATCAATGCCCTTTTCGAAAATTCAAAAAGTTTATTAAAAAATTCACACAATTGCTTCTAAATGCCTTTTATTTTCGAGGATAAAAAGATATATAGTGAGCAGAAGAACAAGAATAACTAGGAAAAAAATCCTCTACAAACACATGATCATGAATAGAAAAGGCTAGTTGTAATACATCTAGTTACTGATAATTTGGAATGAACAATAATCCAGCACACACAATATCTACCATTTATGATAGTAATAAATAAAATCCGACACACACACACACACACACACACACAGTATCTAGACATTATGATCATCATAAGTTGATTATGATAGCACGATTATAGTCTTAGACTATAGAGTGTTGGTGACGATGGATGCGTTCCAAAATTTGGTTTGCGCGATTACGAGTGTGGTGATGAAGCATAAGAAAAGTGACCATGAGCTTGCTGCTGCTGCACCACTTGCAAACTCTATCACCCCTGCCACAATCTACCTCACACCACAGCATTGCATTTACACACAGCGCCAAACAAAATATCACAAAACCCATAAGCGTGATGTAAAACCACGCATACCAAACAGAGATGCGCGGAGATTCTTCCGATAATCGATCATCGAAGAAAACTATTTCAAGCGTAAATAAGGCAGCACACCATAAGAAGTACCAAGCATCAGCAATAAAATTGTCAAAGAACAGTTTCGCCAACTCCATCTCTGCAAAATCAATCGATATATCAGATTCACAACATATCAACACATATATATACACTCACCAGAATTTCCGTGGATCAGATTCCACTCACCAGTTGGCGTCTTCATTCTTCCAGATGAAGGTTCCATTGGTTTCTATTGCCGAGAATCTTATTTCGATTGGATTTGATTTTGAAATTAAAATGCCACTAACTGATGAGTTTAATACATTGATTGAGAGTGGATAATGAGAGGGAGAGGGACTGGAAGTCAAAACGGATGAGGGAAGGTATGAGGAGGTGACGAACAACGGCAGCCCGAAGAACGACCAGAGTTGGGATGAAGAGAGAGAGGGCAGAGGGGAGAAAGAGAGAGAAGAGAGAGAGATCGAGTTTTTTTTTTTTTTTTTTTTGGGAAGAGAGCTAGAGAGAGTTTTGTAGATGGGGTGGGTGTCAATAGAGTTTAGGAAATCAAATTACTTTCAAAAAAAAAAAAAAAAGAAAAAAAAGGGTAAGGAAATTCATATATATATATATATATAAAGTTAAATTTGGCAAGTATATTCCTCATTTTCAACTTCTCATCACAATACTATATTTACATTTAATGAGATAAGCATGTATTTTTTTTATTTACTATATATAAAATATATTAAATTAGGTAATCTAAATCAATATAAGGAAAATTTAAATTCTAATAAATTATTCTAAATCTTTATATATTATACTACAGTATTGTTCTCAAACTAAATAAATATATAATAGGGACATTATAATTGGAATTAGCTCCTGCGGTTTGCTACGCCCAAAATATAATTGGAATTTTTTTGATAGTCTGTACATTTAGTTGTAATTTTATTTAGATTGTAATTATGAAATGGTGAAAGGTTGTATAATTAGGCTGTATAATTTTATTTAGTTTGACATGACATTGTTAATAGTTTGGATACTAAACTGAATTAATTGTGAAAGGATGTATAATGGCTGTATAATTGGTCTACAGCTCGCAACAACATTTATTGTGGGACATAATTTAACAAGATAATAAACTTTATTGTTTATAATAACTATTAATAAGATTATAAAATCCAAATATTCATTTGTAAAAAAATTATTTTTAAAACAAATATTGAATACAAATATCTTTATAGGTCGAGTATATCACACTTTACTCAAAA
This sequence comes from Schizonepeta tenuifolia, assembly GCA_029490685.1. Lineage (NCBI taxonomy): Eukaryota > Viridiplantae > Streptophyta > Magnoliopsida > Lamiales > Lamiaceae > Schizonepeta > Schizonepeta tenuifolia. The sequence continues at coordinate 150,116,366 of CM055955.1, read as the reverse complement.
AGATCAAGTATGATTTATTTGTCTTGTGTGGTTTACAGACTATTGCATAGGTCCAGGGGTTTATCCAATGCCTTGAAAAGAAGTATGGTTCACATGTCCTGTGTGATTTGTATGTTATTGCACACGGATTGGGCTTTACTTTACGCAATACACATGAAAATAGTGGTTGCACGTTTATAAAATAAAAAAAACAAAAATAAATAGTACTGTATAATTTGTTTGTCATTTAATGTTATTTCTTATTGCGTTTACATTATCATCAAAATCACTAGATAACTAAGAATTATTTCTGTTTCTAGTTAAATCTTGAAAGCGTGTTTACAAAAGAAGATGTGATACATTAATTGACAAGAAGTAATCGACCCCTAGCCTAGGTTGTCGATTAAATTCAAACCTTGCAGTTGCAGATTAGGTTAATTCTCACCAGGGATGATATATCATATAATATATCATCAACATATAGCAATATATTGACTTTGTTTCTCTCTATTTTACCATAACTAGTCTCTAACCTAGCTAACTAATTTTGTATTACTTCATGAAATGGACTGCATGATCTTTAATTGCATTATTCGAACTCGTCAAAAGATGTCAGAGACCTCAAAAGGTAATAAGTAAAAAAAAGGCCATTAATTTGTATATATGCATGCATGCAGATTCACTCGCTCTAGCTCTATAAATATATGCAGTGTAGGAACACTTTTGTAGAGAGATAGTGATTTGAATTATAGTGGTGAAGTCGATGGCTAAGGGGAACAAATTTCTAGAGGGTTTTGTTTGCTTTGCGATGTTTATGTGTGAGAATGTTATGATTTACATTAACCATGGTGGAGTAGATGAGAGTTCAAGATTCATGGCCTCATACCTGGTTGCGTTTACCAATCTAGCGCTTGCGGGCTTAGGGTTGTGCTTTTACTCGGCCCGGCCTGGTCCGAAGAAGTAGATGGTTCATGGCATTTATGCTATGATTGCCTTGATAGTAAGTGCCACTGAGGTCTCTCTTCTCTCTCTACACTCCCAACTGTTGGAGAGGTTTGAGGTTGTGCCTCTTGCTGTGGCCTTTCTCATTCTCATCCTCGTTGTAGCTGACGCCGTCTTCTGCAATGAAGAAACTCTGCCGATTTCCTCAGCAGCCGCCTCAGGTATGACAATATTCTTTGATATGATACATCGATCTGCAATGCACATAATTAATTAATATATATCCAAAACTATATTTAATTAATCCTATCCAGACCATATTTCTTTCCAAATCAAATCCTCTATTGCATTTTTGTATGACAAATTCTGTTGCCTTAATGAGAAGACGACACGTGGCATAATAAAGGGTTCAAGATTTAAGGAATATATAAGGAAAATATATACCCTACATCTTGAACCCTTAGTTATGCCACGTGTCGTCTTCTCATTAATGCAACGGAAGATGTCACATAAAAATGCAATAGAGGATCCGGTTTGATTTCTTTCAGCATGCTGCTCGAACTATCACTGACTTTTAACTTCCTTTTCTTTTCAGAAGCTAATACTTTTCACACCGCGGATGAGGGGGGTCATGATGATGATCATGATCATGCTGATGCTGCTGCTGCTGCTGTCGCCGCTTCTTCTGATACGGAAAATTAAGGATACCTCAAGTTGAAGGAGAAATGTTAAAGGATTTTATTAATGAATTGAATTCTACTATATTATACAGTACGTATATCGGATTGAATAATATAATGCGCGAGCTGTAATTTAAAAAAATTAATGTAATCTCCTTCAATTTTTATATATATATATATTAATTAAATAATTGTGTGCGTATTAAATAAGGGAGCTCTAAGGGGTGCTCTAGCACTAGAGCACCCTTAGAGCACTCTATCCCTGCAACGCAAGGGTGCTCTAAGGGTGCTCTATCTTTAATATTAAAAAATTCCTCATTTTCATTTATTAAATTAATTCATCTATTTGTAAATAAATTAAAATACACTAATAAATAAATAATACGAATTTTCCATTAATATTTGAAAATTGGAAAATTACATGCCGTTGAAAATAAAAATAAAAACACTACATAATTAAAAAAAGAATAATACATAAAACTAAAAATTACTTAAAAAAACTACGCCCACCCCCGACGTGCCTTCACCTCCTCCACCATCTTCCGGTGAACTTCCTGCTGCTCCGGCGTCATATATCTCGTGTCCCTGGAGACAATATCCAGGTCCATCTGATCACGATCACGTCGCTGCTGAAGATACTCGGACTTGACTTTTCATCTTCGCCCGAGCTGATTCCCGCATCGCCACAGCGATCTCATGCTTGGCCTCGGCGAACTGGCTAAGTCGGGAGCTAACTCGATCCATGATGGAATCGTACTGGGACGACCCTTCGACCGGCTTCTTTCCTTTGCCCCTTGCCCTGGCCCTTGCCGCATCTCGACCCTCCGGTCGGGAAGGCGCGCTTTCTCCTTCGGTGGACTGAGCCTCCTCTGCCGACGGCTGGGATTGAGAGGATGTGTAGTTGCCCTCCGCCGTAGTCTTCGTCGTCTTCATGGACTGTACGTTTGGGAAATTGGCTAGGTGGAACTTGGGGTTTTCCCTGAGGATCTCCCACGCCGTGAAATAGCGGAAGGCATGCGCTTGAGCATTTTCCTGGTAGATCTGTTGGGCCTGGTTTTTTACAAACTCGTCATCGACGCCGCTTGGCCGGCGAGCATTTGCCTGCTGCCAAGCCGACATCCAGTGTTTCACGGCGGTTATGATGCGGCCGAAGAAGCTCCTCACGGCTTTCTTGTTGAGAGCCAAGTTGAACCTCCGGTTGAAGCGCTCTTGGATAGCGCCCCAATATCTCTCGCCGGACTGGTCGCATCCGACGATGGAGTTGTTGGTCTCCTCCACCCAAATCTGTGCAATGTAGGTGGCTTGCTCGTCCGTGTAGTTGTGTCGCTTGGACCGGACGGGTTCCTCGTCATCTTCGGCGGCAGAGGTGTCAACGACTTTGCCCTTCCCCTTCTTCTTCCTTCCTCTGGCAGCGGGCTGGGATGGCGGCATGGCCAAAATGATGCGATCCTCGGTGTTTGTCGCCGGACTGTCGGAGTCCGGGGAGAACGATGGGTAGGATTCGGCGGAGGCGGCGGTGTTGAGGTTGATTGAATCAAGCCCCGCCCCTGTGTAGAAATTCGCGTCGTCGGACATGTCGGGATACCACGCCGACGAATATGGGTTGTTGGGATCCATAATTATTTTTTGAGAAGGTTTGCTTGAAGAATTGTGGAAGAGGAAAGATTGTGAGAGATGAAAATATAATGAGAGGTGTGAAGATAGTATTTATAGGAGGTAAAATGAAAAAAAAAAAAAAAAATGGCCGTAATCTAGCCGTTGCCGGCTTCAAAATCAAACCGTTGGATTTTTTATTTTTTTTAACGTTGGCGCGTGCAATGCACCTGACGTTTTTTATTTTTATTTTTTAAAAAATCGTAAGCGCGTGTGCAACACGCGCGTGCTCGAGCTGTGCTCGAGCTCGTTTCCTCCGCCACGCCGTGGTCTCGAGCACCCCCCTGCTCGAAATCGGCTCGAGCACCCTTGCTCGAGCCGCGATGTGGATAGCCTTACATGCATTGCAATAGTAATCACTATTCACTAGCTTATTTCAATACTACAATTAACAATCTAAGAGATTAATTCAAACTGATCATCGAAACACATTATAATATATATATATACTAACTTGTAGTACATAACATAGAGCAGTAATTAATGAAAAGAATCAGCAATCAATTCTTGACTACAAATCCAGATGAATTAATCAGCTGTTACAATCAATTGGTCGATCATAAATTGTTTAATTGTTCCAAAAACATTCCATTTACATATCACTATCCTTGTTCAGTTAAATAATAGTCACCATCATGTAACAGTACTACTTCTTTCTTGTTCACACTTGCTACTCGATCATCTTCTAGACTGTGCAACTTAAAAACTGGGTCCCCCGGTACTACCAGCCACGGCGACGGCGGTTTGCTGCACCGCACGCCTACAAAACGACGTCGTCGACTGCTTGGATTTGGAGGACAATAGATCCAACGGCTCAATTTATAGTGAGGAGGAGTAGTTGCATTTGGTGTTGGATTTGGAGAAGAAATCAAACATTGGGTAGCTGCCATCACTCCGATCATATCTCGGCCGCGCGGCTAGGCGTTACTTAACCTACGAGTCAAAGTTTTTTTTTTCGTTATAGACACCAATTTTGGGCTTCTAGCAAAATTGTACTCCCTCCATCCCATTATTTTGTCTTGTTTTTCCTTTTGGGCTGTCCCGTTATTCTTGTCATGTTTCCTTTTTTGGAAATAATTAGGAGATAATTAATTTGTTAAACAATTCACTTTACACCTTTCATCATACTTTTCCATCTCATTTTCTGTGCCATTCACTATTCTTCTTTTCTCTCTACTCATTTTATTCCACTTTATTTCACTATTCACTCTCTCTCTACCCACTTTATTTTACTTTACTACTTTATTTCATTATTCATTCTCTTTCTATCTACTTTATTTTTCTTTAAAAACTCCACCAAACATACTTTCTACTCTTAATAATTTTCTCCTTAAATCACGTGCTCAAAAAACAGGACAAGCCTGGTGGGACGAAGAGAGTAATATTTAAAATCTATTATTTTATATTCAATGTTCGAGAAATTTGAAATTTAGATAAATAAGAATGAAGGGATTAGTTAGGTATCCTATCACCCTATGTATACTTATCAAATGGGCTAGGGTTGTCCAGCCCAGCCTAGGTCCGGTGAGGCCCACTACTCGTTAGGCCCACCTCGATTCAAGCCCATGAATAAAACTCGTCAGGCTTGGGCCGGTCTTTTCCAAAAATTTAGGCTTACTTGAAGCCCATATAGTGTAAAGCCCAATAGGTTGCAAAAAATTGATAAATATGAATTGATAATTTCCAAATAGAGGCAGGCGCCAAATCTTTGGGTGCAGGTTATTAAAAAATTTGGAGAAGATCAGGATTTAATTCTTAATTTTCAACTATTGTCGCTCACCCTTAGATTAACAAGAGTATAATACAAATCTCCCTATCCAGTCTACCACAACTTTTAATTTCGGAAACAATTAATCAACTTTCTTCAATGAAGGCATATAGAGATTATTAGGAATTAAATTGGGTTATAAGATGAAGTATTCCCTCCATATCTTTTCATTAAGCTCATTTTAATACTCTCAAGAAATTACTATATCTTTTGAACATTATTATAATTAAACAACTTATTTTCTTAACATACTTGCCCGATCAAATGAGAAAAGATACAGAGGGAGTAGTACATTAGTTAATATTTTTATTATTTTATTAAATTGGAGGCTACGATGAGAATAATGAGAAAAGATACAGAGGGAGGCCTGGGCCTGGGCGTTGGTCTTGGGATGAGATGAGCAGCAGGCCAGACGAAGATTTCACATCAAAATATTTAACCTTATAGTGGCAACCATTTCGTGAACGGGAGCAATTTATTTCCTGTTTTTTTCATGTTTTATGCCTATATAAACTTGAATTTTTTTTAATCAATGATTTAAATAGTGTTGAATTGTAACTATGAAATCTCATATAACACTCTCTTCAAATTTAAAAAAATGTAGATGTAAAACTATATCTCCACAACATAATAATAAAGTGACAAAATGCGAGTTAAAATCTCTAGTTAGTGTTTTTATAGTTATGAAATTTGAATTCTAATTTCTCACCGGCTAGTTGATTTGTTAGCTAACTGAGTTCGGTTTGATCAATAACTGAGAGAATGATTGTCCACATCATTACAGTCTTGCATATTCAATTGATGTACACCATTACGTCGTTGCAAATTCAAACTGATGTAAAGAGTCACTATTACAATGTTGCAAATTCGATTCCATTGCATTATAATAGTCATTCCAATCCCACTTAATTCCATTCCAATCTACCATTCACGTCATTTCACCCTAAAGACTTGAGCCCCAAGCAACTTGGAGTCTAGAGAAACACTATTACAGCCTTGCATATTCAACTCATGTGGGATGTCTGCAAGCTTACCAAAACCAAAGTTGTCCTCACTGCACCGATCACCCTGCATCACGGGTTGAGCGAACCAGAAAGGCAAACACGGCTGACGTGTCTCAACATTAGAGTAGATCTATCAGTGACACAATGAGAAAAGGTCGTGTTTTGATAATCGAAGATGCCAATGTCATTGGCAATCCTACTACTACCCTTGAAGCAACTGTTGCGACGAAATGGAGTGAAGTAAATGGAGTTGGGCTTCAGCTTTCCTCCTCCACTGGCCGGAATTACAAAGGAGTCGTTCCTCCCCACAAATATAGCCAATCGTCTATTTGGTGGTGCACGTGCCGGATGTTGTGCCTTTTACCGTGAGCACGAACACCGTCCGAATCAAATTCAAAGGTGCCGCAGGTGACTGCGCTCAGCACTCGGCGGCTGCTGCTGTAGTGGAAGTCGCTGTAAAAGTGAAACAGACGCTCCTCGTAGCTCTCGGGAGCAACGAATGGGGTCCACCTGTCGTCGCCCACCACACAGACTGCGGCCCCATCCTCCCGAATGGCGTAACAACGTCCACCGATATCATCGGGAGAGCAGGTTAGGATCATCCGGTAAGGTTCCCCGTGGGGACAAGGCAGGAGCTTTATGGCCCGAATTAACAATTCGTCGAATAGTTGGTGTCCTGTATTGCTAATTCGGGCCAAAATTTGTCCTACGAAGAGGCAATTAACAAGTTAGTGTCCTTAAATCGAAGCCCGCGAGGAAATTGTCCTGAATTCGAACTATGGTATAAGATAATGTCCGGAAAAAACCTCTAACTCCTCCATTGGTAGAGTTTGCATCAACTGGTGGTGATCACGGTGTATTGCTTGCCTTATTATTTAGCTTCTAGTTTTTGTTTATGGAAAATATTTGAGAGAGTAGAGCTGTGAGAATAGAGTATTTGAGGTTTGTTGTAATTTGTAATAATCATATTCTTGAACGGAGTTTTGGCGAATTAAATCACGAACTTTAGCGTCTTTTGTAATTTTAACCTGAACTTTCAATTTTGGCAAATTAAATCACGAACTTTTCAATTTTTGCAATTTTATCACGAACTTTTAACTTTGCAAATTAAATCACGAACTTTTTAATTTTTGCAATTAAGACCTAATCAAACTTTATTGATATAAAATAATAAAAATATAACAAATAGTACAATATTATTTTATTTGTCATTATTGATCATAAATAAATACTCCCTCCGTCCCACTCAACAAGTCCCATTTAGAATGTGCACGTAGATTAAGAAAAAGAGTGTTAGAGTGTGATTAAAGTAGTATTTTATTGTTAATGTTAAAGTGTGCTGAGTGGAAAAACATTGTACAATAAAGTAAACAACACTGTTCACGTTTGAGTGTGACATAAAGTGAGTTTAGTGTGTTAATCTTTGTCAAATAAGGAAATGAGACTTATTGAACGGGACAGAGAGAGTATTAATTAATTTGAAAGTATAAAAAAATAGATAAAACATACCATAATACTTATTTATAATATTTTCTTGAGGTATTTATGTTATTTTGAGGTATTTATACCATAATTTACGTTATTTTAAGGTATTTTATTTATTCAAAATATTTATCATAGCATAACGTAAATACCTTATTCTTCCAAGTCGTCATAAGTCGTCTCTTTTGTAGTAAAATACAATTCATTAAGAAATGAGAATGAGTCCACCTTCTTTTGTCTTGTGCCATTCTTCCAAGTCGTCGGTTTTTTTAATGAAGTCAACGATCCCATGCGTGTAACACTGCAACACTGAAGACCATATCTCAAGAGCTCAATCATTCTCTCTCTCTCTCTCTCTCTCTCTCTCTCAATCATGGGAGAAGGTTGTAAGCCCAACTTCGTGTGTTGATTGGTAAATACAACGAAATAAGGTACTTGATAAGATTTGGATGATTTCTTCAATTCTTATAGCTCTGTTTTGGCCTTTTTTTTCTCATGCAAGTTGCATATAAGATGATGATACTTTTGATTTATAGTGAATTTAACACTATTTTCTATAATTTGCATCTTATGATTACATATTTTTCCAGCCATGAAGATGAAGCTAGCTATATTCATCAACAACTTACATCATTGTAATACAATCATCCTGCTAGATTATTAATCTAAATTTATATATGCAAAGAAATATTATCTATATATATATATATATATATATATATATATATATATATATATAAGGTTTAATTAAAGAAAAATAATTATATTATGATTACGTGTCATATTATATAAAAAATAGTAAAAGAAATCTGCAGCCTAGCAACTTGATCATGCCACGGGCCAACCTAGCTAGCTTCTATTCATAATAAACTAATAACAAAATATGTGCAACAAGCTTGATCTATAAAATAGCGAAAAAAATTAACCTGATACCATTTGACTATAAACATACAATTCCATCAATAATAGAGCTGCCAAAATTAACCTTAACTCGCCCGATTTGATATTAGGTGGGGTCAGGCTAGCTGGCCCATCATAATTTACCACAAACTCAATATTAAGCTGATTGTTCAATAATATAAGCTTGACTTAGATTGTTGTAGGCTTGCATTTTTTTCGATCCGGTCTAATGTTGAAATTGAACGATTAATTGATCCATTTTTTGTATTTCGATCAGTTCGATTATTATGCCAACTCTAACTAGAAAACCACTAAAAAGGGTCGAATATTCTAATTCATCAATATTGTCTGAAATTTGTATCTTTTGATGCAACGATATATTCCTTATATTTTGAAGTGAAAGATCCAAATCAAAAATTCAAGTTGTTCATTTGCATCTTATAAAAGTGCCGTAAATTTAATGTAGTAATAGGCCATTTTTCTAATAGTCAGGGGTTGCAGTAGGGCATGATATATCTTCATAATTGAAGGTCGATTCGAGCAGAAATGGAGGGATTTCAGAGGAATTCGTCATCGAAGGGAATGAAATTGAGGGATTTTAGTGATATCGCCGATAGATCTAGGGTTTGGATGAGAGAGAAATGATATGGATTCAGAGAGGATTGAGAGAAATGGACTGAGAAAATATGTTTTGGGGGAGAGGAAAGGTTGAAAATAAACTAAAAGGCTACAGTGGATATTTTAGGCTTTGGGGAGATATATCGAGTGAAATGGATTTGGGCTTTAAAATCATGCCCAAATTTGTTTTAAATATTTAATGTAGTTTCGATAATTAGTAAACAAATTACTGTGTTAATATTGTGGGAGGTCATGTACTAAAATAAAATTTTAACAGCCTTGGATTTGAAAAATAAAAATACTTAATGGGATGGTTACACAACCTATTGCTATTTCTAGCCGAAAGAGCAATATAAAATTCTTTATTAATAATCAACACTAAAAAAAATCCGAATGCAAATTACAAATACAATAAAATTATTTGATCACACGTTGACCAACCACACGCGTTAAAAAAAAAGAAAATATTCTTCAAGATTCATGAGACGACGGAATTTCAATGACTGAGATTACAGAGAAATCGGACTCAATGTCGTCGAAAGAATTGCAGCCACTGATGCTTTGAGTCATAGTTTGTGAAAAATCAGCTTGTTCTTGTTTTGTCTCTGGTTGAATTGCATCCAAGTCACGAGCAACTTCCTTCATTGTCGGCCTGCTCTTGCCATTCAAATGCAGACATCTCTTAGCAATTTCAGCCATAGCCATGATTTCTTCCCTTTTACCCTCTCTCACCACCCTCGCATCAATGATATCAAACACTTGATTTTCCTCCATGGAATGCAAGAAATGCATCGCCAAACCTCTTCCTTCTTCGATTCTAACAACAGATATCGCTTTCTCCCCCGTTAAAAGTTCAACCAACACTACTCCGAAGCTATACACATCACTTTTGTCTGTGAACTGACTTGACTGGAAATACTCTGGATCCAAGTAGCCAAACGTGCCAACTACTCGTGTGGTCACGTGAGTTTGATCAATAGAGATTAATCTTGATGTACCAAAATCGGAAATCTTGGATTCGTATTTTTCATCCAAGAGAATGTTGGTGGACTTGATATCGCGGTGATAAATGGGCACAGATGCAGCCGAGTGCAAGTAAGCAAGTGCACCGGCTACTTGTTTGGCAATCCTAACACGCATTACCCAAAACAACGGGAAATGCGGATGATGGATGTGAGAGAAGAGTGTGCCGTTGGGGATGAACTCGTTGACAAGATGGGGCACTTCACTTTCGAGACAACATCCCAACAACTTGACCACATTCCTATGATTGATCTGTGATACGACAACAACTTCATTAATGAAATCTTCCACATCACCTTGGTTTACCCTCTCCGACTTCTTCACTGCCACAATTCTTCCATCTTCCAACATGCCTTTGTAGACCACGCCTTCCCCACCACGACCAAGTATCCGATTCTCATTGTATTCATCAGTCGCTTTTGCCAATTCGACAGAACTAAACAACTTAGTTTTGTCAAGACCATTCTCTATTGCAGCCAATTGTTGCTCCAACAATATGCCTCCATTTCTCTTGGAAAACATGTACTTTCGGCTAGCCATGATAGCCCTGATTGATTGTGTACAAGCTCTTCCGAACTTCCAAGCTGCAGCAAGTAGAATAAGCCCTCCGAACACACTGCCAATCGTGATGGATACTTTAATGATGAGTCGAGATGTCCTATTTTCATCATAGTTCCCTTCACAAGAGAAACCACCACCAATATGGTTGAAGCAAGCTGTGCCAGGTGGGCAAAGATCCAGACTTGCATCACTACAATAATCAATATAATGACATCCTTGAGATATATATGGATTTCCTTCGAATCCAACGGGGCATGAGCAGTATCGAGTCGCTGATACATACTCCCGTGCACTGATATAATAAAACAAATGGCTATACTCATTGTACAAAGAATCTAACAAAGATAGGCAGCCATTAACATCAGGAAATCTGTAACAATAATCACTTGAATACATGTCTCTGCCATATTCATTATAAGGCCCAAAATCATCAAGAGATGTGCAAATACCATTAAAGATATTTGCCTCGTCTCCAAATTCCCACTCAAGTACCAAAGGTGCAAATCGAAATTCTTGATCAAATTCATTTCGTAACGATTTCTTGTCAACAGGGAAAACATACCCACAGGAAGTGTTGTTGTCACTCGTAGCTCGAACACTCTGGTACGTATACTGAAGCTCTTGCAGTGGCGTTGGAATCGCTATCTGGCAACAACTGTTGCCATTGCAACCAGTAGTATTCTTCGAATCAGTAGCACAGAGGGCCGTGTACCCTCCAGCTATGGTTTCGTTAACACGCAACCACACTGAATTCCTGCACCCCATCACTACTAATGAATTGTATTCTGATGAGACTGTAAACGGACTTCCCTTGAGTGATATAGGGAGGAAGTCCGTTGTCGGCCCATCAGAGCAATTCATAGGCGAAACGGGCAGATTTACTATCACTATACCATACAGAGAAATATTGACTACCTCCAAATCGATGCTGCTCAGGATTAGCTTTGGAGGGACTGTTGAATTTCGACAGATGACAGTGAAGGAAGAATTAGCACTGCATTCGGAACCAATTCCGAAAGGATAGGGAATGGTGATATTTCCACACTTTTCTTGACAGTTAGGCTTCGACATAGATGCTGCTAAAGTTGTTGTGATGGCAAAGCATAGGACGGCAAACAGTTGGATGATCACCAAGGCTAGCTTCATCTTCATGGCTGGAAAAATATGTAATCATAAGATGCAAATTATAGAAAATAGTGTTAAGTTCACTATAAATCAACAGTATCATCTTATATGCAAGAAAAAAAAAGGCCAAAACAGAGCTATAAGAATTGAAGAAATCATCCAAATCTTATCAAGTACCTTATTTCGTTGTATTTACCAATCAACACACGAAGTTGGGCTTACAACCTTCTCCCGTGTACCTTGAGAGAGAGAGAGAGAGAGAGAGAGAGAGAGAGAGAATGATTGAGCTCTTGAGATATGGTCTTCAGTGTTGCAGTGTTACACGCATGGGATCGTTGACTTCATTAAAAAAACCGACGACTTGGAAGAATGGCACAAGACAAAAGAAGGTGGACTCATTCTCATTTCTTAATGAATTGTATTTTACTACAAAAGAGACAACTCATGACGACTTGGAAGAATAAGGTATTTACGTTATGCTATGATAAATCCGGACACACTATGACTAGCTACACGCATAAAAAAGGAAAGTTGACAGTAAAAATTGAAATAATCATATTTTTTCCTAAGGTTTATGTTTCCCAATTAGGATATATTTTCATTTTTAAAATCTATATTATCATTTTTAGCGCGTGTGGCTGGCCACAGTGTATCTGAATATCATTACCCTAAATAAAATACCTTAAAATAACGTAAATTATGGTATAAATACCTCAAAATAACGTAAATACCTCAAAAAAATTGTATAAATAAGTATTATGGTATGTTTTATCTATTTTTTTATACTTTTAAATTAATTAATATTTATTTATGATCAATAAAGATAAATAAAATAATATTGTACTATTTGTTATATTTTTATTATTTTATGTCAATAAAGCTTGATTAGGTCTTAATTTCAAAAATTAAAAAGTTCGTGATTTAATTTGCAAAGTTGAAAGTTCGGGATAAAATTGCAAAAATTGAAAAGTTTGTGATTTAATTTGCCAAAATTGAAAGTTCAGATTAAAACTGCAGACGCTAAAGTTCGTGATTTAATTCGTCAAAAATCCGTTCAAGAATATGATTAGTACAAATTACAACAAACCTCAAATACTCTATTCTTACAGCTCTCTACTCTCTCAAATATTTTCCATAAACAAAACTAGAAGCTAAATAATAGGGCAAGCAATCACACCATGATCACCACCAATTGATGCAAACTCCACCAAAGGAGTGGTCTTTCAATATTTAATTAATATTTTGTGTACTTTTGTAGGGTCTCAATCATTGGTGGATCGAACTCAAAATCATTTCCAATATTAACAGTCTCTCATTATATATATATATACTCCTTTGTCTACAATATAATAGTAAGAATAATTATAATTAACCCTAATACTTATAATTATTGTTATTTAATTAAAAAGAATCGGTTCAATTAATAATCAGTTTACTAAAAAAATTATAAGTATTAGGGTTATTGGCCGGTACATTCGTTAACTTTCAACAAATTTTTGTTTTGCTTCCCAACTAAAGATTCTGCCTCCAAATTCCTCAACTTTTAATTTATTCTGATTTTGCCTCCGATGATTGCAAAAATTGATCATAAATCATGATTGCTTTTTTAGAAAATAAATCAAGGGAGGCTAATAATAAAATTGTAAACAAGTCATAGAGACTAATAATAACGTTGCATACACAAAACATCGATATCAACCGAGGCAGCGCATCAGTGAATAAAATATGGTCACCCGAAATGACGAATATGCCCCTCACAGCATTTGAGGAAACACAACAAAAAGAAAGCTAGCTCACACGAAATGTGGAATCTGATAGTTAGCATCGAATAGTATATATGATCAGACCAATCAAACCGGAAAAGGGACGCATATATTCTCTAAATCTTGAACCCTTAATAATGCCACGTGTCGTCCCCTTATTAATGCAATAGGAGATGAAACACCAAAATGTAATAGAGGATCCAATGTGCTCAAATTGTGTGTGCGAATGTTCTTTTCTTGATGTGTTTGATTTCTCTTTGTTGTTTTTCTTATTATTGTGAGAAACTTTATATTAAGTAACTTCTAGCTACCTCTCGTCTATGAATGTTCTTTGTTTGATTTCTAGCTACCTATATACACCACTAATGATTTACTTATTATTTTTATTATTAACACATGCATGACGAATTTACGAACATACATATGCTTCTTCTTTATAATGACGAGGATATATAACTGCAAATCTGATATTCGCATTGCATGAATTCGTTCTAAGTGTAATATCCACGTCAGAGATAAATCATACTAATAAATATATCTTGTGTGATAAATTCGACCGTTATTGTATATATTCATGGGATTTGAATTCTTTTAATTTGTCACAAAAATATCTACTTCATCGATAGACATTTTCCAAGGGGACAACATAGATATACAAATCTATGCATGCGTGTTGTGTGTCTCAAGCGGTACTTGGATTTTGTATTTAATTTCATAGATATAGTGTTCAAATTATGTAATCTCAAGATTAGAAAAAGGAACTTGATATACTAGTATAATTTACAATTCAATCTCATGTTGTTTTGCTTACGAAGAAATTTTGAAGTAAAGAAAATAGTTATAAGTTGACCTAGAGGGATGTAGCCTATGGTTCCCTTTATTGCAATTGGGCTGCTTCCCTCCGATGCTGATATGTTTTGTGAAATGATTTTGGCTAATCCAAAGTCCCCAACGTGGGCGACCATGTCTTGATCCAACAGATTGTTACTCGGCTTCAAATCTCCATGAATAACTACACAGTCAGTTCCTCTATAACTCCACATGCAATATCAATGACTCTCAACTTCTAAATTTGTTCGTTTATATAAGTAACTTTAGTATTTTATATATGCTACATCTAGTGAATCACATGGAGATTAGGGAGGGACAAATGGCGATATTCCACTTTATATCCCAACGTAATCTAAATAGAATTTTAGTATCCATTTCATGATTTATTGTAAGTTATTTCCAACAAAAAGAATTTCAAAAAGAATTATTGTACAAAATTTTATCCAACAATTTAAGTTACAATGACTTTGTATGTAAGAATTGCAAAACAAATATCCATAAATACTAAAATCGATATGCAATGGCGTTTTTTTTTTTTGGTGTTTGGTTTGATCGATGGATAGATAATGTTTGATATAATTATAATTTGTGTAGGATTGTAGTATTGTGTTTGGATTGTTCGATTGTGGTGTGAGAAGGTTTACGTGTTTATGGGTGGTTACTTATGAAATTTTGCAGCACATGATTTCCGTTTTCTTGTTTTCCTCGTTCATACTAGACTCTATTCGATCTCTTTTGTTTTGCTTTACTAATTTGTTAGGGGAAGAGACTTCACACCACCCGCAGGGACAAGGCGGGAGCTTTATGTGTCGACCGGAGATCGGGTTCCAGAGGAACGCATGCCAACTTACCCTGTCGAACAAAGCTAGCCAACCGTGAGACGACCCCACCACCACTCTAGTTTCAGTTGAATAATAGTCACCACTACTTCTCTCTTATTCACACTTGCTACTCGATCATCTTCTGGACTGTGCAACTTAAAAAACTGGGTCCGCCGGTACTACCAGCCACGGCGACGGCGGTTTGCTGCACCGCATGCCTACAAAACGACATCGTCGACTGCTAGGATTTGGAGGACAAGTGATCCAACAGCTAAAAAATGAGTTCATCTCGAATAAAAAAACTAAAGAATTTCCCATAAGAAAAGAATAAATGGATTAATGAACAGATTCAAATCTCTTATTGAGATTTCAATATCAATCAAATATGTTGTTATTAAAAAAAAAGTCAAAAATCTAATTTGTACCACTAATTTTACTACTATTTTTTGAACAAATATTTTAAGAGGCTAATAAGCACCCAAGAATCAAATCCTCAGTTGTTTCCATATTTTATTCATTTTCAACTATGCTTATCACTATTATGCAAATGAAACAAAGCACGAGATTAAAACTTTAGCCTTAATATCACACATTCTTGCATGTAAGAAATTCACATATTTGAGATAGCAGAAGCAGTTTATTGAAAATAGACAACATCTAATCCTGACAATCCATCTACACTATTAATTAGTTCTTCTCAAGCTATTTAAAGACAAGATACAAGTAGCAAATTGCTATTAAATCCAAAAGAAAGAAAGAAAAGTAAAACTTAAGGGCTGCTTCCACTTCTACTACTCGCATGTCGCTTTAATTACTTTTTCTCAGATCTCGCTTATTAGGATCTCGTGTTAATTCTTAGATTCGATTTGATGGAAGTAGTACATATTTTATTGTCTTAGATCTCGATTATTGGGATTGGGAGAGCAAGCAAGATGTTTCATATATTCTCTTCCCGCTGGACTCAAGTGATGTAGATTCTAGTCCGAATTCGCCGCAATGTAGCCCCCCGAACTCACCTCAAAGCAGCCCCACCAACTCACTAAATACTACTCCAAGCACAACTCCTCTAAATACACCTCACACCAGTCCCATAAATTCTCCAAACACACATACACCTCCCTCATCAAATAGCTCATCATCTCTTGAAACACCACCTCCACGAGGCTATAAATCTCTAGATGAAATTTATGAGAGATGTACTTTTGCTCTTATGGTTGCAGATCCAAGTCGGTTCCATGATGCCGCTGGAGAAGAGAAATGGCAAAAAGCAATGGAGGAGGAGATTGGAGCAATCGAAAGGAATGGAACTTGGATTCTTGAAGACTTACAAGAAAATAAGAGTGCAATTGGCTTGAAGTGGGTGTTCAAGACAAAGTATAATGCAGATGGGAGTGTGCAGAAACACAAGGCTCGTTTGGTTGTCTAGGGGTATGCGCAGCAGCAAGGCATCGATTACAAGGAAACGTTCTCTCCGGTTGCTCGTTTTGAAACGGTACAAATGTTTCTAGCCTTAGCTGCGTATCTTAAGTGGCCTATTTATCAACTTGATGTCAAGTCTGCTTTTGTGAACGGAGAGTTGGAGGAAGAAGTTTATGTAGTGCAGCCGGAAGGATTTGTCGTTGAAGACATGGAGGATAAGGTGTATCGAGCATGGTACAGCAAGCTCGACTCATTTTTTTCAGCAAAATGAATTTGAAAGAAGTGCTAATGAGCCTACGTTGTATGCAAAAAAGGGAGGTAACGGTAGTTTGCTCCTTGTTTGTGTATATGTTGATGATATCATTTATATGGGATCATCTTACTCTCTTGTTACTGAGTTCAAAGAAGTATGATGAATATGTTTGAGATGACAGATTTGGGTTTGCTTAATTATTTTCTTGGGTTGGAAATTAAGCAAAGAGAAGATGGAGTGTTCATCTTCCAGAAAAAATATGCAGAGCTGCAATTACTCCCATGAATATCAATGAAAAGTTGCAGCTCAAAGATGGTACAGAGAAAGCTGATGCAGTAAGCTTTCGAAGTCTAGTTGGAGGTTTGATTTATTTAACGCATACGAGACCCGATATTGCTTTCGCCTTGGTATGGTTTCCAGATTTATGCATAATCTGACACGGCAACATTTCGGAACTGCGAAAAGAATTCTTCGCTATGTAGCTGGATCTCAAGATTTTGGTATTTGGTACTCGAATGTTGTTGAATTCTTGTTGGTTGGGTTTACTGACAGTGATTGGGCAGGTTCCGTGGATGATAGGCGAAGTACTTGAGGTTTCGTCTTCAATCTTGGGTCAGGAGCAGTAACATGGAGCTTGAAAAAACAAGGGATGACAACACTTTCGACGGCAGAAGCAGAATACGTGGCTGCTACTTCTTCAGCGTGTCAAGCAGTATGGCTTAGAAGATTATTGGCTGATTAGGAGCAGGAGCAGAAGGAGGCTACTGAGATTTTCTGTGATAATCGATCAGCTATTGCGATTGCAAAGAATCTGGTTATACACGGAAGAACGAAGCACATCGATATTAAGTTTCACTTTATAAGAGATTTGATTAATGAGGGGTTTATCTCTTTGAAGTTTTGCAGCAACCATGAGAATTTAGCTGATATTTTCACCAAATCGTTGCCTTCGGAGAAGCACGTCAAGTTCAGAAATCAGCTCGGAGTATGCAATTATGAATCAAGGGGGAGTGTTGAATGAAGATTGTTGATTCATTATTGATAGCTCAGCCCTAGACTAAGTCTTATTAGTTATTTTGTTAGTCATTATCCCTTGTTTTACGCATTATTAGTTAGCAGCACATATCTTAGTTAGTTGCTAGGATTTCTCTTTTTCTGTTGAAGTTATTTTCCTGTTGCTTTCTTCCCGTTTAGAGCTCTATAAATAGCTCTGCATATTAGTGAATAAAGAATCTCTCTTTTTGTGTAATACCCCGAAAATTCGTAAGTTCTTAAGTGCGTTCTAAATGAGTTGATAGGATTAAATTATCAAGTTTTGAGTGATAAAATTTTTCTAAGGAAAAAGAAAATTGTGAAAAGACTAAAATGCCCCTATATGCTTTAACGTGAACTTATCCGCCCGTTCTCTTCGAGTTCTATCTCTACTTTGAAGTCTTCTACTATTCTGCTATATTTCATTGCTTTCTTTTTGTGTTCTCTACTCTGTGTTTCCAACATTGTCATGGTGGTCGTCTCGTTCGTGGAGTCAGTATCCAAAACAATCGGCCCGGTGGCCGGCCACATAAAAGCCGGCTTAAAAGGCGGAACAACGGGTACAGGCACCGTGCCCGATATAATCTGCACGATAGCCTGCGTGGTAGGCCTCTGGGCAGCTGCCGGATGCGAGCACGCCAGCCCCAGCAGCAGCAGCCTCTCCGCTTCTTGATCCACATAATCCTCACCCAACCTCGAATCCACAGCTTCCAACAATCGACCATCACGATGCAAGTACCAGACCCAATCCACCAACAGCTGAAACCCGGCAATCCTGGCTCCGGGTCTGTTCCCACACACCAACTCCAACACCACTGCACCAAAGGCGTAAACATCGGACTGCCTCGTCGCCTTCCCCATATGAAAGCACTCGGGGGCAATGTACCCCATCGTGCCCAACACCCCCTCTGCTTCTGCATACGACGTCTTCTCATTGTCCAGTGCTCGTGCTAGGCCAAAATCACCCAGACGAGCATTGAAGTCGGAGTCGAGCATGATGTTGCTGGCCTTGAGATCGCGGTGCACCACTCTCTGATCGAACTCGTTGTGGAGGTACTGCAAGGCTGACGCCAACCCTGATATGATCTTATACCGGACGTTCCATCCGAGCACCTCAACGTCTGGCCCCACGAACAAATGCTTGTCTAGGCTGCCGTTGGGCATGTACTCATATACCAACAGTAGCTTCCCATACTTGTGACACCACCCTATTGGAAATGGAAACAACAACAAAATTAATTATTTCTTATTTTTACTGCCTCACTTTCATGGTAAACAATCCAAGCAGAATTAATTAGCATTTCACCATCAAACATGACTATATTAATTGACTCTGCTCTAAATTAAGAGGGTGTTTGGCTGCAAATGAGATCCTCTATTGCCTTTCCATATTGCATCTCCTGCTGCATTAATAAGGGAACGACATGTGGCATGAGATTTAGAGTATATATAAGGAAAATATATTTCCTAAATCTTAAACTCATAATCACGCCACGTGTAGTTCTCTTATTAATGCAATATGAGATGCAACACTAAATGTAATAGAAGATCCGATCTGGTTTGGCTGAGCTTAAAAGCTCATTAAAATAGCTTATAAGCTGCTTTAAGGAGCTTAAAAGCTTAGCCAAACACTCTCTAAGTAGAAGGCGGCCGCAGGGGTTAATTTTTTCGTAATTTAAGCAATGGAAGGCACTCCCCCTCCCAACATTAATATCAGTGTCACACATCTGAATTAAACTAAAGCACATATCTGAAGACAAGGAACAACTCCTGCATTTATGGCTCCCTCCAAATATGGTTATTAGATCTGTTGAGGACAAAATGGGGTCTAATCCTCCTATTCCATGGCTGCATGAAATGACTAATTTCCATCTCATGCATTAAAAAAAATCACAAATTTAACCAAAATATCTCAAGAAGAAACAAACAAATACTACTAATAGTAATTTATACTACTACTTACCGAGTAACTTAACAAGATGGCGATGGCGGAGGCGATTGATGATGGTGAGTTCCGCCAAGAAATCGCCCTGGCCTTGAAGGCTTTCTCTGGAAAATCTCTTGACGGCGATATCCAGATTCTCCTTAACCAAAAAGCCCTTAAAAACCTCACCATATCCGCCTTGCCCTAGCTTATTCTTCTCATCGAAGCTGTTGGTCGCCTTCTTCAAATCCTTGAATTCGAACTCCCGAGGCATTCCAGGCAGGCTTCTTAGGGCTCCCACCAGATTCGGATTCGAGAACGCCATCCGCCGCCTGTGCCAGTAACATCCCAATCCCACCGCCCCTATAATCACCAACACCGCCGCCGGAATCCCCACCCCCAACCCGATCTGGAGCCACTTCTTATCCTCTTCGAAGTGGCGGACGGTCAAGTTCCACCTCAGCACGCAGTTGAGCTCCGTGTTGTCCCCCGTCGACGCGGCGAACCCAAAATACGAATCCTGCTTCACGTGATTCATCAGATTCAGACTGTTGTACGACAGTAACGGCGATGCCGGCTTCGGCGGCGTGGCGCCGTCCTTGTCCGCCTGCTCTGCGATGTACACTTGGATCCGCGTGTTTTCGCCTTCGTAGTCGATCCAGACGTTGTAGAATTTACCGGAAGCGAGAGTGATGTTGTGGGGAGCCAGCGATACGACGGCGACGGATTTGCTGACGCCGTGGAGGTCGAGGGCGACGTGGTTGTCGTCGGGGTCGAAGGCTTGCTGCTGGAAGGTGTCGAGCTCGACGGCGATGACTCTGTTGGAGGAGTTGCCGTCGGTGACCGCATTGGTGAGGCCGAGATACTGGCCGGAGCTGTTTTCCGGGAGGTCGTCGAGCTCCGGCACGATGACGAAGGCCATACCTTCAGCGGCGATCTCGGTTTCGGGGGCGATGTTGATGAGGAAGGAGGTGCTGAAGGAAGCTAGTTGAGGTTTAGTGGCGTTGGCGTTGGGGTTGCCCTCCCAGAGGCGGAAGGGCTTTCTGATGAGGATCCGACCGGATTGGTGGGTGAGATTGTTGTATACTTCGTTAGCCGTATCAATGGTCACCTGCAGAGCGCCATTGTTGCTTGTTGCACTACCTTCCGTTGCGAGATTGTATCTTGCTATGTCATCGTTCTGGAAATTAGGTCCAAATATTTCCTCGAAAGTTTTGAGCTTCGTACCTTGCGCAACGGCGGCGAACCACAGAAGCAAAACTACGGCGGCGGAGGGGAATGGTTTGGGTTTGGGTTTGTCCATAGCATGCGCAGTAATTGGAAATTGGTGGGGAGCAAATGGGAGGGAGGCTATGATTATATATATTTGAAGAATCAATAAAAAAATGCTGAATGGGAGGGATAAAGTTTGAACTTTCAATAAAACAAATTGTTAATTTTCTCTAATAAAATACAAATACTCCTAGTGATTGGTGTTCTCACTCTAGGCTGCATTTGCTCGGAACTTGCAAATTAGCAGTTTATTTTGATCTTGTATTCGGAGAGCTGACTTTCATATATACACTAGTATTTCTATTTCGCAAGATAACAAAACCTGTTTAACAAATTTTCCTCGTGGAATATTTCATGTCATGTTAATGGGGTAATAATAGTATAAAGATTTGACTAGACAAGTTTGTTCCAAGTCAAATGGGCCAAGACGGGCCGGGCCGGGTTTGGATTTGCTCCATGCAACCAAACTCCCCCAATATATATAATCCAATAATCCATCCATCCGTACACGCTGTTTGAGTTTGACACAGAAATCGAGAGTTAGAGGCTTTTTCAGGACATTATCTTATATCATAGTTCGAATTCACGACAATTTCCTCGTGAGCTTCGATTTAAGGACACTAACTTGTTAATTGCCTCTCCGTAGGACAAATTTTGGCCTGAATTAGCAATTCAGGACCAAAATTTGTTAATTCGGGCCAAAATTTGGTGTTTGTCCTACGGACTGGCAATTAACAAGTTAGTGTCCTTAAATCGAAGCCCGCGAGGAAATTGTTCTGAATTCGAACTATGGTAAGATACTATCCTGAAAAAGTCTCTAGCTCCACAAATCTATATCTAATACGAGTGACCAACAAATATCCAAAAGTACTTATCAATTTTAGTAAAATATTAGTATTCCTTTCAAAATAAATATAAAATATTATTGGTTCATTTATTTTTATTTTCAAAACACAGTTAAACTGGAATATTCTGTTATATGTAAGATACAATGTTGAATTTCTTACTTTGTCTTTTCATTTCGTATATGGTAGGATTATACGGTAAGGTCACACATAGTAACCCAGCCGAAAAATATTGACGGCTGGGATCCAAATGCATCAATATTTTGAAAATCCGACCAGACCTCACCGTCTATTTCGACCGGTTTAACGACAAACCGATATGATTAATCTATTGGTTTGGTTTCATGTCTACTAGTACAATTTTCTATTTAGGGTTGTTAGTGTACCCTTCTTAGCTCTAATAAACTCTTCAGAGTGACTTGGGAATGAGAGATACTATTCTTATGTAATACTCCCTCTGACCACAAAGAGAATGCATAATTTTCCTTTTTTAACTGTCCAAAAAGAGAACGCATAGTCTATTTATTGAAACTATTATCTCCCTTACTACCTTTAATGTGAGACTCTATCTCTACTAACATATACTTTTTCTCCACTCACATTTTACTTTTTAGGATTTTCTTAAAACCCGTGCCGCTACAAAGTATGCATTCTCTTTGTGGTCGGAGGGAGTACTAACTTTTATAATTAATTTTATGCTATAATCAAATACCCCTCAAATAAAAATTGTGCTAAAAATATTCTGGAAGAAAGTTTGAAAAACGGCGAAGCAAAAGCAAGGAGAAAAAAAAAAAGGAATATTTTGCATGTCACCGAGTGAGTTATAATTTTGTTTAATATATAGTAGTATAATAATGCATGCTTTCTTCAATCAACTCAGTACTTAAAATCTATACTCATATAAAAAGAGTCTTGTTTTACAAAATTTGAATGCCTAAAATATCTAAGTTATATATCAAAATTAAGGGCAATATCGTAATATAAAAATATTATTAATTACAAGAAATACAATCTTAATTACCTTGTTGATGATATACATATACACGTTTACAAATTTGCCTTCTTAATTTTATTATTTATTCCTTCCTGCTAACAAGGGAGACCCCATAGGTAAAGCTGTAATTACAAGAAATACAATCTTAATTACCTTTTTGATACCTTTTTGATGATATACATACAAACTTGCCTTCTTAATTTTATTATTTACTATTGTAATTAATATAAAGATATTATCAGACCGTAGGTAAAGCTGTAATTACAAGAAATACAATCTTGATTACCTTTTTGATGATATACATACAAACTTGCCTTCTTAATTTCATTATTTACTAATGTAATTAATATAAAGATATTATCAGCCATAAGAAACAAAAATTTACCTTCCAAAATTCCACTACTCTTTTTTTAAGAAATCTTTTATTATTTAAATTATACATTCTGGTATGGCTGCTGCTGTTGAAAATTTCCTTGTTGCATGGGAGCCAGCTGAAATTGCTGGCACTGCTGTGGATACTGCTGATGATAGTTCTGCTGCTGCTGCGGAAATGAGAAATGTTGTTGAGGCGGATAAAACTGCTGCTGATTCGGATATCCCGTCTGTTGTGGCGGTCGGCAAAACTGATTGCCTTGACTCGATCCCGACCCTTGGCCAAGCGCCTGGTTTCTCCATCCTGAGCACTGTTGACCCCTCCAGCCAGAATTTGAACCTTGGTTATACATTGGTCGTTGCTCGAACTGGGTCCCCCTGGATATCCCTGAGCAGAATAAGCACAAAACATTTTTTAATGAAGTCAACGATCCCATGCATGTAACACGGCAGCATATCTCAAGAGCTCAATCATTCATTGACTCCGATTTTACAGCTCCGCCTTCGTTCCGATTACTAATATAAGAATAATCGTCTGACAATAATTTAGTTTTTTTTTGCTAACTCCGTGGCCTTCGGCTCCCCTCGCTCGATCTCTTAACTAAAGAAGAACCGACAAACAAAAAAATAAAGAGACAAAAAAAAGAAGAGGGAAACAAATCTGAAAATCTGAAGAAAAAAATCGAAAAAAAAAAATTAGGCGCGTGCGCCCCATCCGACCCCACGCGTGGTCGCATGGGGTGCGGCAGGACTTATACAAGTTTTTGCGAAAATCAATTCTTAAACCCCAACTTCGCAATTCTCTAAACTGACAAAATAAACAATAGTTATGTAATTGAATCATGAAAGTTCTTGAATTGTTTCACAATGATTTTCAATTTCCTGGCGGGAAAAAAACACCGTTAACTTGTTAAATTAGGTATTCACCAAATTAATCCCTTGGCTAGTAGAACAGTTCAACTTTATAACAAAAAAAACTCTAGAAACCAAATTTTTGTTCCATTACCCAAAAAATAAAATAATATTAAAGAAAAAATTCGTCTTCGCACTCCTTTACTTTTTCACAATCAATTGCTCAATAATCTTCGAGTACTTTTCAGCTTTCAGTTTTGTTCAAAGATGTTACTTTTCTCGTGTGCCATTCTTCTAAGTCGTCGGTTTTTTTAATAAAGTCAACAATCCCATGCATGTAACTGTCGGATTCGACGGTGAAGGCGATGGAGGGAAATTGCGAAGGCGATGAAGTGTTAGGGATTTCGGAAGGGAGAGTGTGAATCTGGGAAATTGCGAAGGAGATGAAGAGTTAGGGATTTCGGAAGGGAGAGTGTGAATCTGGGAAATTGCGAAGGCGATGAAGTGTTAGGGATTTCGAAAGGGAGAGTGTGAATCTGGGAAGGAAAGAAGAGTAAGCCAAACGGAAGTGGGGAGCATCTCTAACCGTACACGCGGTTTTTGTATTTATCTTGCTTTTAGAACCTTGTGTTAAAAGTGGTCCCATGCTTTGAACAGGAGTATTAATATGCTGCATGTTGATGGAAAAAACCTAAGAAATGAATATATGAATTCTCGCCTTTTATCTCATCTCTTTCTCTCTCTTCTTCTCAATTCTTCATAAAAATCCTCTCTTTACCATTTATTCAACAAGTATCATGCAACTTCGTGAGAAGGTACACGGGAGAAGGTCGTAAGCCCAACTTCGTGTGTCGATTGGTGAATACAACGAAATAAGGTACTCCCGTCCCGTTCATTTTGTCTCCCTTTCCTTAAATGGACGTCCCACTCATTTTGTCTATATCCAAATATAGACATAATGAGTGGTTATAAGAGTTTCTCTCTCATTTCATTCTAATTTCATCCACTAATTTATTAAACAAACAACTTTCCTTAATCGCCGTGCCAATAGTAAGGAGACAAAATGAGCGGGACGGAGGGAGTACATGATAAGATTTGGATGATTTCTTCAATTCTTATAGCTCTGTTTTGGCCTTTTATTTTTTATTTTTTCATGCAACTTGCATATAAACACTATTTTCTATAATCTGCATCTTATGATTACATATTTTTCCAGCCATGAAGATGAAGCTAGCCTTGGTGATCATCCAAGTGTTTGCCGCCCTATACTTTCCCACCACAACAACTTTAGCAGCATCTATGTCGAAGCCTAACTGTCAAGAAAAGTGTGGAAATATTATCATTCCCTATCCTTTCGGAATTGTTCGCCATCACTGCTTTCGGGCCAGGCCGCAGAATCGCCGTCGGCCCGCCCTGGCGTCCCGTTCCAGGACTACACATTAAGGTGTTTGTTTTTTTGTTTTTTTTATTGGTTCTCCCTGAGCACCATTTTTGACAGGACCGGCCCTGAATGCAGGTACAACCACATCAATTTCGCGGCGCGGCCCTGCGAGGACTTCGTGCACCGACAGGGTTCGGTCTTCAGCAGCGTCGAGCCCTGCGCATTTGATCTGCGCAGCGGCTCCTTTGTTCCGGATGATTGCACATTAAGCCGGCCGGAATCTTGCAAATTGTTCCACGGGGATCTCACGGAGAAAGAGGAAAGTAACTACATGCTAGTAATTAATTATTACTAGCATCTCTTCTCTTCAAATGCTTTGAACCAAGAAATGCTATATGCATTTATTTTTAACTAGCCGTGTAACCACTTCATTAATATGATTATTAAAATTGTTATACTTATTATGCTGGTAGTTTTATTAAAAAAAACTAGACGTAAATCTTTAGTTTCTAAATTTAATAGCATGTAATACAATGAGTGATTTTCTTTTTCATGTACTATGTCCATTTCTTTTGTATAAATATTAAGTGACGTAATACACAAGTTAAAAATAATAATATAAGTTTTGTGTGCGGGACGTAACATAAGGCTAGAAACATTCGTACCGTTTCAAAACGAGCAACCGGAGAGAACGTTTCCTCGTAATCGATGCCTTGCTGCTGCGCATACCCCTAGACAACCAAACGAGCCTTGTGTTTCTGCACACTCCCATCTGCATTATACTTTGTCTTGAACACCCACTTCAAGCCAATTGCACTCTTATTTTCTTGTAAGTCTTCAAGAATCCAAGTTCCATTCCTTTCGATTGCTCCAATCTCCTCCTCCATTGCTTTTTGCCATTTCTCTTCTCCAGCAGCATCATGGAGCCGACTTGGATCTGCAACCATAAGAGCAAAAGTACATCTCTCATAAATTTCATCTAGAGATTTATAGCCTCGTGGAGGTGGTGTTTCAAGAGATGATGAGCTATTTGACGAGGGAGGTGTATGTGTGTTTGGAGAATTTATGGGACTGGTGTGACGTGTATTTAGAGGAGTTGTGCTTGGAGTAGTATTTAGTGAGTTGGTGGGGCTGCTTTGAGGTGAGTTCGGGGGGCTACATTGCGGCGAATTCGGACTAGAATCTACATCACTTGAGTCTAGCGGGAAGAGAATATATGAAACATCTTGCTTGCTCTCCCAATCCCAATAATCGAGATCTAAGACAATAAAATATGTACTACTTCCATCAAATCGAATCTAAGAATTAACACGAGATCCTAATAAGCGAGATCTGAGAAAAAGTAATTAAAGCGACATGCGAGTAGTAGAAGTGGAAGCAGCCCTTAAGTTTTACTTTTCTTTCTTTCTTTTGGATTTAATAGCAATTTGCTACTTGTATCTTGTCTTTAAATAGCTTGAGAAGAACTAATTAATAGTGTAGATGGATTGTAAGGATTAGATGTTGTCTATTTTCAATAAACTGCTTCTGCTATCTCAAATATGTGAATTTCTTACATGCAAGAATGTGTGATATTAAGGCTAAAGTTTTAATCTCGTGCTTTGTTTCATTTGCATAATAGTGATAAGCATAGTTGAAAATGAATAAAATATGGAAACAACTGAGGATTTGATTCTTGGGTGCTTATTAGCCTCTTAAAATATTTGTTCAAAAAATAGTAGTAAAATTAGTGGTACAAATTAGATTTTTGACTTTTTTTTTAATAACAACATATTTGATTGATATTGAAATCTCAATAAGAGATTTGAATCTGTTCATTAATCCATTTATTCTTTTCTTATGGGAAATTCTTTAGTTTTTTTATTCGAGATGAACTCATTTTTTGGGGACTGCATATGAGTTTTGTAGTTTTACAATATCTATCACTTGTGTTTGAATAATCTTAGAATATGCTTCATTAAAACATCTAGTCATTAGCACAAACATGTAATCTTGCGGTACTTCTCAACCGTTGAAGGGTGAGAAACTAAGAAACTAAGACAATAATTGAGGTGAGAATATATGCATCAGTGACGATCCAGCACTATCGATATTCGTGTGAACTAATAATATTGGGAGCAGAAGAAGTATTATGTTACTGAGAATAACTGCATGACATATTTTTGTTGAATTTGTTTTGGTGAAGTTTATCCATGTAATTTGTGCTAATACTGAATAGACATAAATAATGATTCCTGTTTGCTGACTACATGCAGAAGATAATTCATATTCCATTTTTTCATTTTCTTGGTGAAGTTATGATTACAGGCATTGTCAGAGCTGCATGATCAAATCCCTCCTTTCCCTATGTCTCTGAGAATCCAGTAGCTGCAGCTTCATTTGGGCAGGTAGGAAAGATAAGAATATTAGAGACATATATTGGATCTTGTTTATGTATGGGCTGTAGACTCGAGTCTCTAGCAAAGATAGAAATATTTCAAAATCGATGTCATTGAAGATTAAGAGACATATATTGGCATTTGTTTATGTATGCCACCCTATATTTCTCTCATGTATTTACATTTTACAGGTTTATAAGGCAAGAACTCACGACGTCGTTTTGCACAGTCCAGAAGATGATCGAGTAGCAAGTGTGAATAAGAGAGAAGTAGTGGTGACTATTATTCAACTGAAACTAGAGTGGTGGTGGGGTCGTCGCACGGTTGGCTAGCTTTGTTCGACAGGGTAAGTTGGCATGCGTTCCTCTGGAACCCGATCTCCGGTCGACACATAAAGCTCCCGCCTTGTCCCTGCGGGTGGTGTGAAGTCTCTTCCCCTAACAAATTAGTAAAGCAAAACAAAAGAGATCGAATAGAGTCTAGTATGAACGAGGAAAACAAGAAAACGAAAATCATGTGCTGCAAAATTTCATAAGTAACCACCCATAAACACGTAAACCTTCTCACACCACAATCGAACAATCCAAACACAATACTACAATCCTACAGAAATTATAATTATATCAAACATTATCTATCCATCGATCAAACCAAACACCAAAAAAAAAAAACGCCATTGCATATCGATTTTAGTATTTATGGATATTTGTTTTGCAATTCTTACATACAAGTCATTGTAACTTAAATTGTTGGATGAAATTTTGTACAATAATTCATTTTGAAATTCTTTTTGTTGGAAATAACTTGCGATAAATCAAGAAATAGATACTAAAATTCTATTTAGATCACGTTGGGATATAAAGTGGAATATCCCCATTTGTCCCTCCCTAATCACCATGTGATTCACTTGATGTAGCATATATAAAATATAAAGTTGCTAATTATATGTACGAACAAATTTAGAAGTTGAGTCTCATTGATATTGCATGTGGAGTTGACTACTTGCATGGAGGAACTGACTGTAGTTATTCATGGAGATTTGAAGCCGAGTAATATTTTGTTGGATCAAGACATGGTCGCCCAAGTTGGTGACTTTGGATTAGCCAAAATCATTTCACAAAACATGTCAGCATCAGAGGGAAGCAGCTCAATTGCAATAAAGGGAACCATAGGCTACATCCCTCTAGGTCAACTTATAACTATTTTCTTTACTTCAAAATTTCTTCATAAGCAAAACAACATGAGATTGAATTGTAAATTATACTAGTATATCAGGTTCCTTTTTCTAAAGAAGAAGCATATGTATGTTCGTAAATTCGTCATGCATGTGTTAATAATAAAAATAATAAGTAAATCATTAGTGCTGTATATAGGTAGCTAGAAATCAAACAAAGAACTTCATAGATGAGAGATAGCTAGAAGTTACTTAATATAAAGTTTCTCACAATAATAAGAAAAACAACAAAGAGAAATCAAACACATGATCAATTCAAGTAAAAACCATTCACACACACAATTTGAGCATATTGGATCCTCTATTACATTTTGGTGTTTCATTTCCTATTGCATTAATAAGTAGACGGCACATGGTATACACTAACTTTTCCCTCTTTTTCATGATTTAGTAGGATTTGGATACTTTGATTTAATTTTATTTCTCCTATTTACCTTTCTCATACTCAAATATGAGTCCGTTTTCTGATTTGATTAGTCTGATCATATATACTATTCGATGCTAGCTATCAGATTCCACGTTTCGTGTGAGCTAGCTTTCTTTTTTGTTGTGTGTCCTCAAATGTTGTGAGGGGCATATTCGTCATTTCGGGTCACCATATTGTATTCACTGATGTGCCGCCTCGCTTGATATCGATGTTTTGTGTATGCAACGTTATTATTAGTCTCTATGACTTGATTGCAATTTTATTATTAGCCAACCTTGATTTATTTTCTAAAAAAAAATCATGATTTTCGACCAATTTTTGCAATCATCGGAGGCAAAATCAAAATAAATTAAAAGTTGAGGAATTTGGAGGCAGAATCTTTAGTTGAGAAGCAAAACGAAAAAGAAATAATTCCTTTTGTTGAGGTATTTTATTTATTCAAAATACTTATTCTTCCAAGTCGTCATAAGTCGTCTCTTTTGTGCCAGTGGTGTAGTAAAATACAAGTCATTAAGAAATGAGAATGAGTCCACCTTCTTTTCTCTTGTGCCATTCTTTTCAAGTCGACCCCATACATGTAACACGGCAACACTGAAGACCATATCTCAAGAGTCAAGAGCTCAATCATTCATTCTCATTCATTCTCTCTCTCTCTCTCTCAAGGTACACGGGAGAAGGTTGTAAGCCCAACTTCGCGTGTCGATTGGTAAATACAACGAAATAAGGTACATGATAAGATTTGGATGATTTCTTCAATTCTTATAGCTCTGTTTTGGCTTTTTTTTTTTTTTTGTTCATGCAACTTG
Source organism: Schizonepeta tenuifolia (assembly GCA_029490685.1). Taxonomy (NCBI): domain Eukaryota; kingdom Viridiplantae; phylum Streptophyta; class Magnoliopsida; order Lamiales; family Lamiaceae; genus Schizonepeta; species Schizonepeta tenuifolia. The sequence continues at coordinate 150,086,027 of CM055955.1, read as the reverse complement.
CATATAAGATAATGCTGTTGATTTATAGTGAATTTAACACTATTTTCTATAATTTGCATGTTGGAATGATGAAAATAAGATGTCTCCACTCATTGCACTATCCATCGTGATTGGCACAGTGGTCGGATGGCTTATACTAGCTGCTGCAGCTAGGATGTTCGGAAGAGCTTGTACAGAATCAATCAGGGCTATCAAGGCTAGCCGAAAGTACATGTTTTTCACGCGAAATGGAAGCTTATTGTTGGAGCAACAATTGGCTGCAATAGAGAATGGTCTTGACAAAACTAAGTTGTTTACTTCTGTCGAATTGGCAAAAGCGACTGATGAATACAATGAGAATCGGATACTTGGTCGTGGTGGGGAAGGCGTGGTCTACAAAGGCATGTTGGAAGATGGAAGAATTGTGGCAGTGAAGAAGTCGGAGAGGGTGGTAAACCAAGGTGATGTGGAAGATTTCATTAACGAAGTTGTTATCGTATCACAGATCAATCATAGGAATGTGGTCAAGTTGTTGGGATGTTGTCTCGAAAGTGAAGTGCCCCGTCTTGTCTACGAGTTCATCCCCAACGGCACGCTCTTCTCTCACATCCATCATCCGCATGAGGATTTCCCTTTGTTTTGGGAAATGCGGGTCAGAATTGCCAAACAAGTAGCCGGTGCACTTGCTTACTTGCACTCAGCTGCATCTGTGCCCATTTATCACCGCGATATCAAGTCCACCAACATTCTCTTGGATGAAAAATATCAAGCCAAGATTTCTGATTTCGGGACATCAAGATTAATCTCTATTGATCAAACTCACGTGACCACACGAGTAGTTGGCACGTTTGGCTACTTGGATCCAGAGTATTTCCAGTCAAGTCACTTCACGGATAAAAGTGATGTGTATAGCTTCGGAGTAGTGTTGGTTGAGCTCTTAACGGGGGAGAAAGCAATATCCGTTGTTAGAATCGAAGAAGGAAGAGGTTTGGCGATGCATTTCTTGCATTCCATGGAGGAAAATCAAGTGTTTGATATCATTGATGCAAGGGTGGTGAGAGAGGGTAAAAGGGAAGAAATCATGGCTATGGCTGAAATTGCTAAGAGATGTCTGCATTTGAATGGCAAGGTCAGGCCGACAATGAAGGAAGTTGCACGTGACTTGGATGCAATTCAACCAGAGACAAAACAAGAACAAGCTGATTTGTCACAAACTATGACTCAAAGCATCGGTGGCTGCAATTCTTTCGACGACATTGAGTCCGATTTCTCTGTCATCTCAGTTATTGAAATTCCGTCGTCGGATGAATCTTGAAGAATACTTTACTTTTTTTAACGAGTGTGGCTGGTCACTGTGTAACCAAATAATTTTATTGTATTTGTAATTTGCATTCGGATTTTTTTTAGTGTTGATTATTATATCAAATAAAAGTTTTATATTGCTCTTTTGTGCTAGAAATAGCAATAGGTTGTGTAACCATCCCATTAAGTATTTTTATTTTTCAAATCCAAGGCTGTTAAAATTTTCATTTTAGTACATGATCTCCCACAATATTAACACACTAATTTGTTTACCAATTATCGAAACTACATTAAATATTTAAAACAAATTTGGGCATGATTTTAAAGCCCATATCCATTTCACTCGATCTAATATCTCCCCAAAGCCTAAAATATCCACTGTAGCCATTTCAGTTTATTTCCAACCGTTCCTCTCCCCAAAAACATATTCTCTCAATCCATTTCTCTCGATCCTCTCTGAAATGATGAATATGCTTCTCATAACATTTGAGGACACACAACAAAAAGAAAGCTAGCCCACACGAAACGAAGAATCTGATAGCTAGCATACAAATAGTATATATGATTAGACCGATCAAATCGGAAAAGGGACGCATATTTGAGTAACCTTAATCAAATTAAATTAATGGATTTGGATCCCACTAAATCATAAAAGGGGTGGGGGGGGGGGGGGGGGAGTTAGCATTGCGATGAGATTTCCAATGATCAGCTCTACTGGCAAATACTCCACACACTGTGTTTCACCATGCTTTTCCTTGCCTATTCTACTCCCTCCGTTCACGAAACGATTGTCACTTTTGTCATTTAAGTGCGTTCACAAAATGATTGTCACTTCCATTTATAGTAGTAAGGCCACGTAATACATTATATTTAACCTATATATCTCACTACTTCACTCACATTTATTACTGGACCATTACTCCACTCACAATAATACCCACTATTATTCACTACTACCTACTATTTTTTTAAAACCCATGTCGTCCATAATATGACAATCATTTCGTAGACGAAGGGAGTATATGGTAATACAAATTAATCTTTATTTACGTATTACTACATTATTATACCAAGAACACATTAATTAATCGGTCGACAGAATCCCATTTTGTGAGATGGAAAGAATCGTACAACTTCCACACTACTTCTCTTGTAGTAAAGTTGTCATAATCAAAACTTTCATCAGTAATGTGGGAGTCTAGAAACATAGGCAGGATAAATATTTTCGTTTAAATTTATAAAGCATGAAAAAAAAAATGGATTTACTTACGTGGGGGGTATAAAAAACCACAAGCATAAGGTTTGAGTTGTTCTTCATCTCTGGATGTGTATTTATAAGTAAAAGTCGATGTTGAAATTTACCTATATTGTCATTCATTTATGATTCATGCATGTACAAAATAGAGATTAATTGTGAAATTTTGGCTCTAAACTTCTAAATTTCTTCGTATATAAACGAGTCTCTATTAGTGTATTTTGTACATCAAGTGAAATATAACGTGAGTAGGAACAATTTTAATAAAAAATGACACTTATTTTGAAATAGAATTACACTAAAAAGAGCAAGTTCTAGAATTCAAACATTCAAAAAAATTTATATAAATTGGTTCCTAGAATGTTTAATTATTATTGGATCAAACATATGTTCGAAAATTTTTAACCAATGATTAAATACCATCCTGAATTATAAATATGAAATCTCAACAACCTTCTCTTCAAATAGAAATAAGTCTATACACAGTCTAATAATTAATTATAGATCTTACTAAACAATTAAAAGCAAGAAAATGCATATATAGAACTATATCTCAACAACATAACAAAGTGACAATATCTTATCTTAATATATACAATAAATAAGAATACTACCCTAGCCTCTTAATGAGACTATATTTTTCATCATAGATGGAAGTCTTGGTTGCTGATTGAAATAGCACATTCCACAATTGTTGGTTGCAGTAGGGTGTGATTCTGCTTAGAACGACCAAACTTCTCATTTCAAACTAGATAATTATCGGCGGAAGCATATAAAAGTACCAATTTTCGGTGTGCATATTAACATAAAGTGTAGTGCATATGAATATATGGTTGTGTGCATATGGGTTTTATTGCCAAAAAAAAAAAAAAAAAAAATCTGGCGCATGCACTGCACGCGCGGTCTCACAGCGTGAGATGCGTTGCATGGGAGACTAACTCAATACGAAAAAAGTGTTGTAATCGTATTAGAAATCCAATTTGATTAGAAAAGATAATTAGTTATATTGTTTTGATTAGATTAAATACATAATATTCTAATCTATATATATAAAAACAAAAGTTAGGAGAGAGAAAAAATTCTAAATCAATTTTGCCGGGAAAATTCCTTAAAAATAGCCCTACATCAGTAGATTAAGTTTTAATTAAATTAAATTTATAAAATATTAAACATCAATTCCCCCACGTAAGATCAGTAAAATAAAAAATAAATTAACCCACTAACATAAAATTATATATTTTTAAAATTAAAACTTTTATAACTTTTTTGTTAGAAATCCATAAAGTACGATTTTTACGTCAAATCAAATATCTCATCAAGATCTTTTATTTAAGATGCATCTTCAATATTTTTTAATTAACCAAATTACACAAATATTAGAAAGAATATTAATAGATGAAATATACAAGAAAGATAAAGAAAATAAAATATAAAAATTTAATTGATAAATATCAAACAAAATAACTTCCCACGTTCTCATATTTGAGGTGAATAGATTTTAGTTAGAATCAGTAAATGAAAAATAAACTAATCTACTAAAACGATAAGACTCACACTAATATATAACCACCAACTACAATTAAATGTAATATTATAAATAAAAAAATATATAACAAATAAAAACTGTTCTGCTACTTTTTTCTGAAAATTACAAGAATAAAACTATTTGAGGTAAAAAAAACGTATAATCATCAATTTAGATGTTTTTTTAAGTATAAACAAAAAGAAAATACAAGGAAAAAATAAATAAAACAAAAAATCGTTTTACTAAAATATAGAGAGAGAAAATAGAAAAATTATAGTATATTTTTTAAATTAAAACTATTAACTTTTTTGTTAGAAATCCATAAAGTACGATCTTTACATCAAATTAAATATCTCATCAAGATGTTTTATTTAAGATCCATCTTCAATATTTTTTAATCAAGCAGATTACACAAATATTAAAAAGAAGATTAAGAGATAAAATAGAGAAGAAAGATAAAGAAAAATAAAATAAAAAGAAACTGCTTCAAAGCAATCGGTGCCTATATATCAGAATACATATTTATCAAAATCTTAAAAATTGCGACAATTTGGTAGACATATCTATTTTAATCAATATACACATTATTACTATTAACTATCACAACAGCCTTAAAACATGTTTTCGCCGTCCAAAACAAATAAAACATACCAAATAATTTATCCATTTATTTTACTTCACATACCTATTTCCAATCGTTGCATCTTTTTACTTTGAGTATGGAAAGGTGCCACGAATTGGTGCATTAGATAACTACTACCAAAAAAAATCTAAAAATACACCAACAACCAATCGTTTAACCAAAATTCTCTTCTATTAAATAACCCCACAGATTACAAAATCATGCCTCCATTATTTGGTACCATCGATGAACTTCAACCAGGCAAAATTAGTATAGTATCGCGTCTTCGTTTGGTGAGGCACTACAAGATTTCAGAATACAAGACCAGAAATTATGTACATAGTCATGAATGTATATTTCATGACAAAATGGTCAGATTCTCATTTACTATTCGTAATATGTTTTACATGTATAATAGTTTATTTGATATCAGCATATTCATATTCTGTTTTTAGGGAAATCGAATCCATGCCTCCATTTAGTATGTTGCTATGTCTAAATTTGCAAGCATTCTTGAAGTAGGAAAGTGTACGCTATTATGAACTTCATTGTAGCACACAATACAATGAAGTATTAAACAACAAATGCTTATTTTTAAGCAATCACATATCTGTGAAGTTTTTTATGACAAATTTTCAATTCAAATGACGATGATGAACAAAACATGTAAATAAAGAGTAGGAAAAAAGAGATTAAGCGAGCAGTTGTTCACCATTTTTTCTCACATGTGCAATTCAATGGAAAATTTTTATAGTTCATGTTAGTCTACTTGATTTGATGATATACTTTACCGTGCAGTTTGATGTTATCCTTCAAAATGTGATTTTTTTTTTTTTTTGTTATCCTTCAAAATGTGAATCTATGCTAATGGAAGGTTTGTGTATTTCAAAGTTTAATTGTCTGATGTTGATACATACTTATAAGTTGTTTTAGTTATATTTTAAAATTATAGTGAACTTTCTATTTAGATCCTTGGTTCACATAGGTGCATGAGATTGAATTATAGTCTATGCATGCAAGGTAGTGGAGTAAATATCTGAAGTTGAGCAGAATGCAATTGGCTTCAGTGCTAACCGTCCAAGTCTCAAGCATTCTTTGCCATAATATTTGTTTCAATGCTCTCTTGAAATTATAACAATTTTAATTATTTTTTATATAATGAGTTTGGAAAAAATAAAACGAGAAGTTTCCATAAGTCTTATCAATATCACCAAGAAATCAAAAAATATTTTTATTTGTGAAATCAATTAGTTCCAAATGAGAGAATTAGATTACTAACATCTTAACTTGCAACGTGATGAAAGTCCTTACACCACATATATATTAAACTTTATCTATATGGTTAAAAGAGAGCTGGAGTGACATGAATATAGAACATAGCCCCATAAAATTAAATATAATTATACTTTGTATTTCTTTACTGTTATTTATTTGATTGATAATTGTAATAATCATTACACCTTCTAATTATAGGATTTTAAATAGTATAACCGCGCATCGCGCGGGTTGATGTACTAGTTTAATTATTAACAAGTGGCGGCGGCATGTGTCCAACTCTAATTGGAAGATTTATACTTATGTGATTTTTTTTTTTTTTTTAAGTCTATCTCCGGCAATCCAGCTTAATTTTCCTGTCATGGGAAATTTCTTTTCATGCCATACAAATGAAGAACGGACCAACATTCAAGATTCAACAACATATAACTAAATTTTGGGATGATTATATCAAAAACATATTCAGACGAAAAGGGGCGATTTAATCAACACATGTTCAAGTAGTCTTTTCTGATCAACACATTATTCAACAAAAGCGTCAATTAAGTTTTGTCGCTTGCTTGATGTAACATATATTGCCACTTGTCTACTCACTACTAAAAGGAAATAACTGATAACCAATAAAGATGCATATATATAGACTCACTCACTTCAAATATTCTACTATAATTTCATAAATTATGTTGCTTTTGCAAAACTTGTCCATTTCCTTATTTATTTTTGCGACGGCGATGCGATGCATCTATTGATTATGACTTGACTTTTACCATGTCATTATTTATGTTATTATTAATGTTTCCTTTTTCTTGAATTTATCGTTTTGGTACTTATCTAGCTAGTTTGTTAAGGACACTCTTTATTTAATTAACGTTTATTTAGATACAAGAACGGGTTAGGTATGGATATTACTAAACTCATGTTTTCATATATAAATATCTTAAAAATAATATTGCTACCCCGCTCCCATAGCATACAACAGTAGAAGCAATTTTTATGATCGTAACTCTCTAGTACCTAAGTTTGTAGAGTTAGTGACTTTTTCATGACACTATCTTATTACAGAGTTCGGATTGAGAACAATTTCCTCGCGGGTTTCGATTTAAGGACACTAACTTGTTAATTGCTACAATTTGGCCGAATTAACAAAATTGCTAATTTGGGCTTCTAATACACGTGTTTGAACTGCTAATTCGGGCCAAAATTTGTCCTACGGAGTGGCAATTAAAAAGTTAGTGTCCTTAAATCGAAGTCCGGAAATGTCCTCAATTCGAACTCTGTAATAAGATATTGTCCTGAAAAAGTCTCTAATGTAAGTCTACCATTTTTCACGATACACTTAATTAAAAAATAATTTACAAATATTCAAAAATGTTAACTGCGACATAATTTAATGACAAAATACTTGTAACAAAAAAAATATAAAAATAATGATATTATGAATATTTCCAAAATACACTAGCAAAGATATTATTAGCCTTTTCTTTTTGACAAAGTAAGAGGCTAGCCCGACACAGCCCGACCCCAAGGCCCAACTTCATATTTTCATACCGCCGATCAGTCCAAATATTGAATAGTCTGAAAAATTCTAGCTCATCCAAAGTATAAAAAAATTGTCAAAAGAAAAAAAAGGTATAAAATCCATTTAATGAAAAAATTCTGAACTCCAGCTAAATTTCCTAAATTGTGAGTACTAGTCTGTATTCGACTCATTTAAGAGGAATCGCGTAAAATGAAAAGCATCCACAAGTAACATCACTTTCTGATTTGGTCAAATTTATTAATCATGGAAAAAATAGAATAAATATAAATTAATGTTAAAATTTCTAGAAAAATAAAAAAGAGAGAAAAATATTTGTAGCTAAATAACCTTTTAAATATGGGTTAATAGCATGTAAATTTCTAAATTCTTCAAGTAGCCACATTTGCACCCCCAAAAAAAAATCTGCATCTCAATTTACAAACTTTTAATTTCAACTGATTTTGCCACCCGACTCAATTTCTGGAGAATTTCGAGCTGACATGACAGTTGGGAAGCACGCGTGGACATATTTATGCTTACATGATTCTTACCAAAAACCAGCCTTGATTTTTTCAAAGGAACAACATCGTTTTATCTCTCGTTACTCCTAACGACAGAATTTATCGAAGAAAAAAAATCTGTAATTATCTATTGAGATTTCTTATGCAAAGTAGCAGACGATTGTTCTATCCAACGTTTACATTGTGGCTGCTATACCAGCTCAAAATGCACTGGAAATCAAATCGGGTGACAAAATTTGACGAAACTAAAAATTTGAAATTACAAGAAATTGAATCGGGTGACAAAATTTGACGAAACCAAAAACTTGAAATTATGAGACAAATATTTTTTCAGAGGTGCAAAACACGATAACTCGAAAAGTTTGAAAATTTACATGCTATCAACGTCTTTTCGAGTTATCAACATTTAAATATTCTTTCATTGGCATTTCCCCAAAAAAGAAAAACAACAAAAAATACAATTATCCGATTGGCCAAAATCAACATATTTTAAGATAACCAACCAAATTGAAACGAACCAATCCCAACCAACCTCGAAAAAAGCAAAAACCTCATCACCTCCAAAATCATCACAGTCAACTCACCTGCAAATGGAATCCAAATATCCAACTCCCATCAATCCAAAATCATCTCCCACCGCCGCCGAAGTCAGACCTCCGCCTCCAAAACAATACTCAATCTCCCCGAAGAAATCATCGCCGAGATCCTCTTGAGGCTCCCCGTCAAATCCCTCCTCCGCTTCCGCTCCGTTTCCCGATCATGGCGCTCCCTCATCTCCTCCCGCCATTTTCAAAATTTGTTGAAAGTTGACGAATGTACCGGCCAATAAACCCTAGTACTTATAAAATTTTTAGTAAACTGGTTATTAATTGAACCGGTTCTTTTCAATTAAAAACATTAATTATAAGTATTAGGATTAATTATAATTATTCTTACTATCCTATTGTAATATTGTGGACAAAGGTGTGATTGCTTGCCCTATTATTAAGCTTCTAGTTTTTGTTTATGCAAAATATTTGAGAGAGTAGAGAGCTGTGGAGAATAGAGTATTTGAGGTTTATTGTAATTTGTACTAATCATATTCTTGAAATGTGACTAATTTCAAGGCCTTACTAGAGTTGTGGAAAATTGATACTACCACATTTCAAGATAGAGAAAAGAATGTTTATTAATATCAATGAAATTCATGGTGTGCGCTAGTGAAAATTAAGTACGAGATAAAACACATAAACAACATTTTACTAGTGATTATTACTTATGTATATTAGTATATAATAAATTTATAATCTCTGAAAAGTAGAAGTTAGACTATTTAAATGACTTATGAATCTAGAAAGCGACTGAAGTATATTGGAAAATACTAGTCATTAAGAAATGGATGTTTCTTTTCTCTAGTGCCATTCTTCCAAGTCGTCGGTTTTGTTTTTAATGAAGTCAACGATCACATGCATGTAACACGGCAGCACATCTCAAGAGCTCAATCATACATTCTCATTGGCTCCGATTTTACAGCTCCGCCTTCGTTCCGATTACTAATATAAGAATAATAGTCGGACAACAATTTAGTTTTTTTGGCTAGCTCCGTGGCCTTCGGCTCCCCTCGCTCGATCTCTTAACCAAAGAAGAACCGACAAACGAAAAAACGAAGAAAAATAAAATTAGGTGGGGTGCGCGCCCCACCTACCCCACGCGCGGTTGCATAGGGTGCGACAGGACTTATACAAGTTTTTGCAAAAATCAATTCCTAAATCCCAACTTCGCAAATCAGGAAAGTTCTTGAATTGTTTCACAATTATTTTCAATTTCCTGGCGCGAAAAAAACACCGTTAACTTGTTAAATTAGGTATTCACCAAATTAATCCCTTAGCTAGTAGAAAAGTTAAACTTTATAACAAAAAAAACTCTCAGAAACCATATTTCTGTTCCATTACCGGAAAATAAAATAATATTAAAAAAAAAAAAAATCGTCTTCGCACTCCTTTCCATTTTCACAGTCACTAGCTCAATAATCTTCGAGTACTTTTCAGCTTTCAGTCTTGTTCAAAGATGTTACTTTTCTCGTGTGCCATTCTTCTAAGTCGTCGGTTTTTTTTAATAAAGTCAACAATCCCATGCATGTAACTGTCGGATTCGACGGTGAAGGCGATGGAGGGAAATTGCGAAGGCGATGAAGTGTTAGGGATTTTGGAAGGGAGAGTGTGAATCTGGGAAATTGCAAAGGAGATGAAGAGTTAGGGATTTCGGAAGGGAGAGTGTGAATCTGGGAAATTGCGAAGGCGATGAAGAGTTAGGGATTTCGGAAGGGAGAGTGTGAATCTGGGATTAATATGTTAAAAGTGGTCCCATGCTTTGAACAGTAGTATTAATATGCTGCATGTAGATGGAAAAAAACCTACGAAATGAATATCTGAATTCTCGCCTTTAATTTTATCTCATCTCTATCTCACCTCTCTTTTTGTTCTTCTCAATTCTTCATAAAAATCCTATCTTTTCAACAAGTATCATTAATATATAGTTGGGTCCATTACAGTTTTTTCCATCACCTCTCTCTCTCTCTCTCTCTCTCTCTCTCTCTCTCTCTCTCTCTCTCCCCCTCAAGGTACACGGGAGAAGGTCGTAAGCCCAACTTCCTGTGTCGATTGGTGAATACAACGAAATAAGGTACATGATAAGATTTGGATTATTTCTTCAATTCTTATAGCTGTGTTTTGGCCTTTTTTTTCTTTTTCTTTTTTTCATGCAACTTGCATATAAACACTATTTTCTATAATTTGCATATAAACACTATTTTCTATAATTTGCATCTTATGATTACATATTTTTCCAGCCATGAAGATGAAGCTAGCCTTGGTGATCATCCAAGTGTTTGCCGCCCTATGCATTCCCACCACAACAACTTTATTACCATCTATGTCGAAGCCTAACTGTCAAGAAAAGTGTGGAAATTTCACCATTCCCTATCCTTTCGGAATTGGCTCCGAATGCAGTGCGAATTCTTCCTTCACTGTCATCTGTCAAAATTCAACAATCCCTCCAAAGCTAATCCTGAGTAGCATCAATTTGGAGGTAGTCGGTATTACTCTTTATGGTATAGTGATAGTAAATCTGCCTGTTTCGCCTATGAATTGCTCTGATGGGCAGACAACGGAAGTCCTGCCTATACCACTCAAGGGAAGTCCGTTTACAATCTCATCAGAATACAATTCATTAGTAGTGATGGGGTGCAGGAATTCAGTGTGGTTGCGTGTTAACGAAACCATAGCTGGAGGGTGCATGGCCATCTGTGATGCTGATTCGAGGAATACTACAGTTGGCAACGGCAAAAACTGTTGCCTGATAGCCATTCCAACGCCATTGCAAGAGCTTCAGTATACATACCAAAGTGTTGGAGGTAGAAGTGACAACACTTCCTGTGGGTATTTTTTCCCTGTTGAGAAGAAATGGTTGCAAAATGAGGATTACAGAAGGTATGAAGGCGTCGTGAGTGATATGCAGAATCCATTTGATCAACAATTTGGATTTGCACCTTTGGTACTTGAGTGGCAATTTGGAGACAAGGCAAATATCTCTAAATACTCTAATGGTTCTTGCAGAATTCCTGGTAAATATTGTGACAACTATCCTTTTAGTAGTAGCTGCCAATTGTCTTCGTTGCCTTCTTTAAATGGGTATTATCTAGTAGTATATCGTAACAATGAACGGGTTTATGCATCAGCAACCGGATACTGCTCATGCCCCCCTGGATTCGAAGGAAATCCATATATATCTCAAGGATGTCATTATATTGATGAATGTAGCGATGCAAGTCTGAATACTTGCCCACCTGACACAACTTGCTTCAACTGGATTGATGGTGGTCACTATTGTGTAGGCAAATATGATGAAAATAAGTTATCTCGACTCATCATCGTGATTGGCAGTGTGGTCGGAGGGGTTATTCTACTTGCTGTAGCTTGGAAGTTCGGAAGAGCTTGTAGAGAATCAATCAGGGCTATCAAGGCTAACCGGAAGTACATGTTTTTCAAGCGAAATGGAGGCTTATTGTTGGAGCAACAATTGGCTGCAATAGAGAATGGTCTTGACAAAACTAAGCTGTTTACTTCTGTCGAATTGGCAAAAGCGACTGATGAATACAACGAGAATCGGATACTTGGTCGTGGTGGGGAAGGCGTGGTCTACAAAGGCATGTTGGATGATGGAAGAATTGTGGCAGTGAAGAAGTCGGAGAGGGTAAACCAAGGTGATGTGGAAGATTTCATTAATGAAATTGTTATTGTATCACAGATCAATCATAGGAATGTGGTCAAGTTGTTGGGATGTTGTCTCGAAAGTGAAGTGCCCCGTCTTGTCTACGAGTTCATCCCCAACGGCACGCTCTTCTCTCACATCCATCATCCGCATGAGGATTTCCCTTTATTTTGGGAAATGCGGGTCAGAATTGCCAAACAAGTAGCCGGTGCACTTGCTTACTTGCACTCAGCTGCATCTGTGCCCATTTATCACCGCGATATCAAGTCCACCAACATTCTCTTGGATGAAAAATACCAAGCCAAGATTTCTGATTTCGGGACATCAAGATTGATCTCTATTGATCAAACTCACGTGACCACACGAGTAGTTGGCACGTTTGGCTACTTGGATCCAGAGTATTTCCAGTCAAGTCACTTCACGGCCAAAAGCGATGTGTATAGCTTCGGAGTAGTGTTGGTTGAGCTTTTAACGGGCGAGAAAGCAATATCCGTTGTTAGACTCGAAGAAGGAAGAGGTTTGGCGATGCATTTCTTGCATTCCATGGAGGCAAATCAAGTGTTTGATATCATTGATGCAAGGGTGGTGAGAGAGGGTAAAAGGGAAGAAATCATGGCTATGGCTGAAATTGCTAAGAGATGTCTGCATTTGAATGGCAAGGTCAGGCCGACAATGAAGGAAGTTGCACGTGACTTGGATGCAATTCAACCAGAGACGAAACAAGAACAAGCTGATTTTTCACAAACTATGACTCAAAGCATCAGTGGCTGCAAATCTTTCGACGACATTGAGTCCGATTTCTCTGTCATCTCAGTCATTGAAATTCCATCGTCGGATGAATCTTGAAGAATACTACACAAGGGACGGGCGTTTACCCAGCGCGTATCGAAGGTAGCAACTGCGAGTTCCCATGACATTAAAAAAAAAAAGCTTGAAGAATACTGATTTGAAAAAAGGAACATGTACTCAATATTTTCTTTATCATCGACTTATATTTTTAATTTGCATTCGGATGTTGTTTAGTGTTGATTATTAGATCGAATAAAGAGTTTTATATTGCTCTTTTGTGCTTTTGTTAGCTTCTTATGTATGTGTTGGACTACTCGAAACTTATAAGTTTTGCCTAGAAATAGCGATAGGCTGTGTAACCATCCCATTAAGTATTTTTCAAATCCAAGCCCGTTAAAATTTTCATTTTAGTACATGAAATTAGCCGTTGGGAGCCATTGAAATTATTATTTTTTTTTTACGTCTGAAATAAAGAAAATCTAATAATAAAGAAACACTAATAAGAAATTAGCCGTTGGGAGCCATTGAAATTATTATTATTTGTTCAAAGATGCCATTCGGATCTTCTACTCCCTATGGTGTTTCATCCTCTATTTCATTCGTTGAATTTTTGACATTTCTCTAAACTGACCAAATAAACAGTACTTAATTATGTAATTGAATCATGAAAGTTCTTGAATTGTTTCACAATTATTTTCAATTTCCTGGCGGGAAAAAAACACCGTTAACTTGTTAAATTAGGTATTCACCAAATTAATCCCTTAGCTAGCTAGCCAGGGGGTGGGTAGGGGGGTCACTGGACCCCGTGACATTTGGAAAAAAAATAGTGATATATACGTAGTTTATTCTTTAATTTGTACATTATGCCCGCCATGTGTTCAAATAAAATTCCCAAATCAGTTTTCATTTTTTGAAACTTTAGATTTTAGATTTTATTCATTGTGGATAGTTTAGTTGAACAGTGAGAGATTGAGTCTCATCGCTTTCATGTTGCTAAATCTTATTCTTCTTCTACTCGTATTGATATATTCCAAATGCCTAGAATTTTTCCAAAGTTAATATCATTAACCCCTCAAATTTTCATTTGCCGAAACCATGAAACCTAAAATGTTGCTTGTTCATTCTTGATGGCTTCAATAATTCTAGTTCATACTCGAGTTTTCATATTATTATGGAGAAAAAATTGACTCATAAATCCAAAATCGACATTTTTTATAAAGATTTAAAAAATGGCACATATTGTTGGACTTCCGAAAATTGGCCCCCCTGAACCGAAATCCTGGCTACGCCACTGTAGCTAGCTATAGTAGAAAAAATTCAACTTTATAACAAAAAAACTCTAGAAACCAAATTATTGTTCCATTATCGAAAAAATAAAATAATCTTAAAGAAAAAATTCGTCTTCGCACTCCTTTACTTTTTCACAATCAATTGCTCAATAATCTTCGAGTACTTTTCAGCTTTCAGTTTTGTTCAAAGATGTTACTTTTCTCTTGTGCCATTCTTCCAAGTCGTCGGTTTTTTAATAAAGTCAACAATCCCATGCACGTAACTGTCAGGTTCGACGGTGAAGGCGATGGAGGTAAATTGCGAAGGCGATGAAGTGTTAGGGATTTTAGATGGGAGAGTGTGAATCTGGGAAATTGCGAAGGCGATGAAGTGTTAGGGATTTCGGAAGGGAGAGTGTGAATCTGGGAAATTGCGAAGGAGATGAAGAGTTAGGGATTTCGGAAGGGAGAGTGTTTGAATCTGGGATTAATATGTTAAAAGTGGTCCCATGCTTTGAACAGTAGTATTAATATGCTGCATGTAGATGGAAAAAACCTAAGAAATGAATATATGAATTCTCGCCTTTTATCTCATCTCTTTCTCTCTCTTCTTCTCAATTCTTCATAAAAATCCTCTCTTTACCATTTATTCAACAAGTATCATTAATATATAGTTGGGTCCATTACAGTTTTTTCCATCACCTCTCTCTCTCTCTCTCTCTCTCTCTCTCTCTCTCTCTCTCTCAAGGTACACGGGAGAAGGCGTAAGCCCAACTTCGTGTGTCGATTGGTGAATACAACAAAATAAGGTACATGATAAGATTTGGATGATTTCTCAATTCTTATAGCTCTGTTTTGGCCTTTTATTTTTTATTTTTTCATGCAACTTGCATATAAACACTATTTTCTATAATCTGCATCTTATGATTACATATTTTTCCAGCCATGAAGATGAAGCTAGCTTTGGTGAATCAAGTGTTTGCCGCCCTATGCTTTGCCACCACAACAACTTTAGCAGCATTTATGTCGAAGCCTAACTGTAAAGAAAAGTGTGGAAATATCACCATTCCCTATAATTGCTATAATTGTAGTTCCAAACACAGTGGATCATGTGATGATTTTTGTCATAATTTTGATCTTGGTTATTGCTATAATTGTAGTGCTTTTTATCCTCGGACCGTGGAAGAAATATTGTTTATTTTCAATTAATTCTCAGGTCAAATCTATACATATTTGTTTACAAAATTTGGTTTATCTATTATGTCCCTATTAGATTTTTACTTAATTAATAGGAAATAAATTGCAGTTTAAACTCCGCAAAATGATAGTGTTGAAAGACAAGACTCCATCTACTATTCCTTCTCCAAATATGAAAGAAATAATAATAATAATAATGAGGTTATAAGTATTACATTAAAATTCTAAAAATTGATGCAAAAAACTTCATACGGGTTGGCCTTATTTAGTTTTCAACTTTGAAATTTTTCATATACCCACCAAATTAAGGATAAAAAATTTTAGTTCCTCGGTATACAAGTTTTGACTGTTGTAACTAATTATTTAGAAACAAAAGAAGCACTCCATGAACGATGGGAGTCTACATCATTATTCTTAATTTATATGTTTCCATGTATATGAAACAAAATTCGCAATATTCTTTATGAAGTTTATTTGGTTTCATAAATATTCAAGTTATTAGAAATAAAACCTCCAATTCCATGCTTAGTTTAATTTTCAATTAATGTAACATTTTTATTTTATTTCAAATCTTGAAGAATACTGATTTGAAAAAGGAAGGAGCATGTAGCATGGACTCAATATTTTCTTTATCATCGACTTATATTTTTAATTTGCATTCGGATTTTTTTTAGTGTTGATTATTAGATCGAATAAAGAGTTTTATACTGCTCTTTTGTGCTTGTTAGCTTCTTATGCATGTGTTGGACTACCGGAAACTTATAAGTTTGGCTAGAAATAGCAATAGCTTGTGTAACCATCCCATTAAGTATTTTTTAAATCCAAGCCCGTTAAAATTTTCATTTTAGTAGATGACCTCCCACAATATTTATAACTGAAAAATAAGAAATTAGTCGTTTGGAGCCGTTGAATTTTTTTTTACGTCTAAAATAAAGAATAATAATAATAAATTATGGATGAAGAGAGTCGATCAACTCTCGACTCCAGGGATCGATCCCACCGTAGTGGATGCTCTTAGAATACGACAATTTTTGACACATAATCCTAATTTCGAGTGATAACATAAACGATATATAATCACCTTTTTTGGTTTTCTTTTGTCTTAATTGACAAAGTAGCAGGCTAGCCCGACACAGCCTGAGCCCAAGGCCCAACTTCATATTTTCATACAGCCGATCAGTCCAAATATTCAACAGTATGAAAAATTCAACCCCATCCCAGCATAAAAAGTAGTATAAAAATTTGACAAAAGAAAAAAGGTGTAAAAATCCATTTAATAAAAAAATTCTTAATTCTGAGTAAATTTCCTAAATTGTGAGTACTAATATGTATTCGACTCATTTAAGAGGGTATAATAAATCGCATAAAATTAAATGAAAAGCATCCACAAGTAACATCACTTTCTGATTTGGTCAAATTTATAAATCATGACAAAATTAGAATAAATATGAATTAATGTTAAAATTTATGGAAAAATAAAAAATAGACAAAAAAATTTGTAGCTAAATAACCTTTTAAATATGGGGTAATGGTCTGTAAATTCCAAATTCTTCTTGGATCCTGAAAAAAAATCTGCATCTCAATTTTCAAATTTTAATTTCATCAGATTTTTCCACCCAACTCGATTTCTAGCAAATTTCGATCGAACGCCTCAGGAATTTATCGAAGAAAAAAATCTCTAATTATCTATTGAGATTTCTTATGCAAAGTAGCACACAATTGTTCTATTCCACGTTCACGTTTTTGCTGTCATGTCAGCTCAAATTTTACCGAAAATCGAATCGGGTGGTAAAATCAAACGAAACTAAAATTTTGAAATTATGAGACAGATTTTCTTTTAGGTGCAAAATATGATAACTTGAAAAATATGAAAATTTACATGCTATCAATATTTAAATATTCTTTCATTGCATTTTCCAAAAAAAAAAGGACAACAAAAAATACAATTATTCAATTGGCCAAAGTCAACATATTTTAAGACACAACCAAATTGAAACGGACCAATCCCAACCCACCTCGAAAAAAGCAAAAGCCTCATCACCTCCAAAAATCATCAGTCAACTCACCTGCAAATGGAATCCAAATCCAACTCCGATCAATCCAAAATCCCCCGCCGCCGAAGAATCCAGACCTCCGCCTCCGAAGCAATCCTCAATCTCCCCGAAGAAATCATCGCCGAGATCCTCTTAAGGCTCCCCGTCAAATCCCTCCTCTGCTTCCGCTCCGTTTCCCGATCATGGCGCTCCCTCATCTCCTCCCGCCATTTCCGCGACGCCCATCTCAAGATCTCGTCGCAAGATCCCAACTTTTCCCGCCATAGAGTGATCTCCACCATCTTGCTCCCGTTCTACAACTTGAAGCAGTGCTCGCTGCACTCCTTGCTCCGTCAGCTGCCGCCGCCGGAGGCGGCGGCGGACGCCGTCGATTTGGATTATCCGATGAAGAATCCGAGGAATTCAGTCCGCGTCGTCGGTTGCTGCAATGGGCTCGTCTGCATCGCCGTTAACGGTAAGCATTTCTTCCTGTGGAATCCGTTTACAAAGAGTTATAAGAAATTGGCCGATGTGGATGATAGGATAAAGAATGGTTTGTTTATTACCAAATATGGCTTTGGTTTCGATGAGATTAATGATGATTACAAGGTTGTTGGGATCTTGTCTGGATTCTGCAGCGGTGGGAGGTATGAGAGTGTGGTGAAAATCTATAGTTTGAGGCATGATTCTTGGAGGGAAATCGATGTTTTCAAAAATGGTTTGCCTTTTGATGACAATGGCAAGTTTGTGAGTGGGAAGCTTCACTGGGGGAGGAGATTTGGGATGGATTCGAAGTGGGATATCGTTTCTTTCGATCTAGGGAGCGAGGCGTGTGGGGTTGTAGATCAACCGAGCTACTTGGATCGCGGTTTTACCCCGTCTCTAGGGGTGATTGGGGGAAAGCTTTGTGTGATGTGTGATTACCCTAAAACTAGTGTTGATGTGTGGGTTTTGAAGCAATATGGGGTGAGGGATTCTTGGATGAAATTGGTGGTTGTTCCATATCTTGATGATCCATGGAAAGGTCCATATTCGACACCGTTGTGTATTGGGGCAAAGGGTGAGATCTTGTTGGTTTACGGGTCGAGTTTCGTTGTGTATGATCCGAAAGACGGTTTTTTGAGGCATCCAAAGATAAGAAATATCGGTACTTTTCTTGAGGCCGATGTCTGCGTTGAAAGTTTAGTCTCGCTTGATCTTGAACCGAAGAGGCAACACGAATGACATGTTTTAAAGGTGAAGTGGTAATTGAAACATTTGAATATGGTTTTACACAAAATTGGAATTAGAATGGTGATTTATTTGGTAAGCGAGCCTTTTCTTGAAGCCAATGTTGGCATTGAAAGTTTAGTCTCGCTTCTAATTGATTGTGGCGAAATAGAGAGGCAAATAACTCGATTATCATCAAATAAACTGCAATTTAGTTGTAGTTTGAACTTTCTTTAGTTTTCTGTTATATATGTGATATTACATGAAGATTAGAATATTTATAAGATGAATTCGGGACATATTGATTGTTAAAATTTGATTGTGTGTCAACTGCAATGACATTAGCTCTACAATGCCATGTTAGTGATAATATCTCACTCGATAATATGCCACAGGAGACTGTTGTATGGTGGAAATGGGCCGCGACCCGACCCGCCCCGCCCGGCCCTGCCCACACGCCCAAACCGACCTGCGCGTGTGGTCCATGCGCTACGCGTGGGCCTTACACGCCCCACTTTTTTTTTTTTTTTAATAATTTCTAGAAGTTTTTTTTTCAGAATTTTTTTTTTTTCCCGACGGAGCCTTTGGCTCTGATTACTAAAATAAGGATAATCGGCGGGCAATATTTTGGATTTTTACGGCTCGCTCCGAGGCCTTCGACTCTCCTCGCACATGTCTTAACCATAAAAGAAGCGGCAAATAAGGAAAATAAATAAAAAAAAACTGGAAAATTAAAAAAAAAAAATGGTCAAAGAGGGTTTGATCGGATCAAACGGGTCGGGACGGGTGGGTCGGGTCAAATGGACGAATGTTCTACGGTGGAACAGTTGAACCCAAGTTTTTGTCTACAGTTATTTAATAGAAAATCAAAACATATTCTACCAGTACTTCAAACAATACCTCATCGTCAATATTAGGGGCAATTTTATTAATGAAATTCGACAAATAAGTAATGAGAAAAGTTTAGATTAATGAGGTTAATCCACCCAATTTTCGAAATAGCGAGCTATTCAGTTTGGAACGATTGAACTAAAAACAATTTGGGCTTACAATTTTCAACTATAACCAACAATGGTTATTGATTCTTTGATTCTTCTTTTCAAGTTGATATTCAAACAATTTTTTATATTTCTTTGAGAAACATAGTTAGTGTTGTAATACTTTTAACTGTCGAAATGATTTTCAATCCTTTCAAAAGTAGGTTTTTTATTTATATTTATTAACCTGACATTATAGAATCCAAATTCATTATAAAATAATTTTTTTTTGAGAGAAATGTTAGTAAATTAGCTTCATTTTCTTTTCTATAATGTTAATAATTTTTTAGAATCCAAATTCATTATAAAAAACATAGTTAATACTATTTATTTTTATTTGACTACTCTAATTTTGTACTAACATTATAGAAAAGAAATATTAAATTATTATAAAATAAATAATTTTAATTTTAATCTGAATTTTTACATGATTATTAAACAATGTTATCAACAAAAAAAAATGAAGATTTTTGAAATCTTAGGATGAAAACTAATAATCAACCTATCTATGGACTTGCTAACCTTTACTTGAATTTCGCAATGATTCATGAAATTCTTCATTCGCTAGAAACTGTAAACTTTATTTTCTCTAGCTGATAGAAATCCACGAATATTTGTGCATTCTTCCAAAAAAAAAAAAAAAAAAAATACTATCTATATGCAAAAAAGTGATGTCTTTTGCATTTTCAACGAGAAATCCTTGCCATTTGACACTACACGCAGTGGGCACTACTACTATCAAGCGTTGACTACATCTCAGATTTCCCTACAGCTGCTGCTTCATCCCCTTTTAGCTTGAAACCTTAATCATTGCTTGATTGTGGGGAAAGAAAGGGTTAATTTTGTGTTTGGAACTGAGGAGTTTGATGTGGAAATTTGTGATTTGAGCTTGATTTTTAGTGATGGTGGTGGCAGAGAGTGACCCATTGCAGTCGCTTTTGAATTCTGTGCAGGTGGCGTTTTCCCCGCTGGGATCGAATTTTCAGAACTTGGCCAAGAATTTTGGGCATTGCTTTAATGGAGTTGTGAAGAATGAGGGTTGCAGTTTTGATGGTAGGAGAAAGGGGAATTTCAATGTTGATAATGGTGTGATTAGGAGTGAGAATCACTTGCATTTTGAGATGGCATTGAGACCCCAAGTTATGATAGGTAAAGGTAGTTCTTGCCATGGTGATTCTAGTGAGAGAGTGGAAGTAGGAGAGAGAGTGGTTGGTAGGATTAAGCCCAAGAAAATGGATGGTGAAGGAGGTCAAGATTTTCCCTTTGAGCATATAATGAGGTTCTTGTTTGATCAGTTTAGTCATTTCCCAAAATTTGATGTGTTTGTTCAAGATCATGAGTGCAAGGACAATTCGAAGGCGTTTAATAGTGTTTTCGCGAACTTGATGTTTGCTCGAGTGAGAGGAGTACCTTCCATGAAGGATGAGGAAGGGAGTGGAAGCAATGAGTTGTCAAGAACTCGATTTTTCAACTCTGTACCATTGAAAGAATGGGTTGAGCTTCTGCCTCAGATGGATAGATTTTCGAAGGAAGGCAAAAAGGAGCTGCTTTCGGTGCAGGATTTCTTCAGATACACTGAAGCTGAAGGCATTTCTTCTGTTTCAACTTGTCTTTTACTCGACTGAGAATTGCTTGTCTATGTTATGTGATATTATGTGGATATGTTGATGTTTAAATTCGATGGTATGCACTTTTGTATGCTTGCTTGGCTTCTAGCTGAATTTAAGTTAGATCATGATGCTAGAGTAGTAACTCCGGTTAGAGACTCGAATTGTTGATGAACGAGGATAGAGCTATCAAGTAGCAGAATGTCATGATATATAGATGCAACAATTCAACTTGTCTTTTAGTTGAAT
The DNA here is from genome assembly GCA_029490685.1 of Schizonepeta tenuifolia. NCBI lineage: Eukaryota > Viridiplantae > Streptophyta > Magnoliopsida > Lamiales > Lamiaceae > Schizonepeta > Schizonepeta tenuifolia. The sequence continues at coordinate 150,064,392 of CM055955.1, read as the reverse complement.
GAGGATACTTGTCTATATTATGTGGATATGTTGATGTTTTGATGATTCATTTGCTTCGAGATGATCTACATAATCGCATTTTATCTTCATGTTGTTAGAGTAGAAACTCAGTTAGATACTCGTATTATTGATGAATGGAGATATATCTGTCGAGCAGCAGAATTTCATAATATCGCATATTATCTATACGTTGTTAGAGTAGAAACTCAGTTAGATACTTGTATCATTGATGAATGGAGATAGATCCATCGAGCAGCAGAAGGTCATGATATCACATATTATCATACATTGTTCGAGTAGAAACTCACTTAGATACTCGTATTATTGATGAATGGAGATAGATCTGTCGAGCAGCAGAATGTCGTAATATTGCATATTATCTTTACGTTGTTAGAGTAGAAACTCAGTTAGATACTCGTATTATTGATGAATGGAGATAGATCTGTCGAGCAGCAGAATGTCATAATACGTAAATGCAAGATCTTGATAAGTTCAGTTTCACCAATTTGGCTGCGAATGTCCTGTTCCTATACGTCGTTAGCATGAAGATCTTGAATTATACTGCCAGTGTTGGTCTGATTTTTTATGTCGAAGAGTTTATTTATATTTACGTTTCTTCGTATTTATCTCTACTTATTTAGATGGACTTTATACAGTAGGTACATCCTTGTATTCTAGGATTAGAATTTTACCTCGTTTCTAAAGGAAAAAGGATTATTCGTGTAGTGGCTCATAATCCCGACCCGGCAATCCCTTTCCACAGGAAAAAGATTATTCCACGAGCTGGACAGAGACGGAGATGGGCGAGTTACCTTAAAAGATCTTGAAATTGCTATGGAAAGCAGAAACCTGCCTAGTAGATACGCAAAAGAGTTCATGCAACGTACTAGGAGTCATTTGTTCTCAAAATCCTTCGGATGGGAAGAATTCTTGTCCGTGATGGAACAGAGAGAGCCAACTTTTCTTCGAGCTTATACCAGTCTGCGTCTCAGCAAATCCGTGATGCTTCAGAAAGATGAGATATTAGCCTCACTGGAGAATGCAGGACTTTCAGCTAGTGAAGATAATGCAATAGCCATGATGCATTATCTAAATACAAACGACGAAGATTCTAAATCCTATGCACAGTTCCGAAGTTTTGTTGCTTTGCTTCCATCAAAGCCTCGGTAATACAAGGCTTCTCTTTTTTTTGTCCTTCCTTCTGTTGAAATTCTTGAAATGGCAACATTGTTACATTCCTTTTTAAATTTGTTCTGATTTTGCTATGATTTAGCTATATGTGTTCAGATTTATGTGTGGCGTGGTATAAACATTTGGCCGTGACTAAAATTTGCTCTACAATTATGTACAGAAGAAACACTCGAGTCGAGATACAAACTGATAGTGTTCTGAAAACAGCATTGGCTGGAGGGATTTCGTGTTCATTCTCGACATTTTTAATGCATCCCATTGACACGGTTAAGGTATCACACGTTTTTCTCTGTTTTCGTGTTTCTTTGTATATTCTGAATATTTTTGTAATAGCCCTGAATTGTTAGTTTTGACTGGTTTGAACAGACACAGGTTCAAGCTTCAACAACGCTCTCCTTCGGAGATATTTTGACGAAGCTCCCTCAACTTGGACTCCGCGGATTATACATGGGATCCATACCAGCTATAGTAGGTCAGTTTTTGAGGTATGATTCGAGCTCGTTTCTCTAAATTGCTCCCTAATTCGAGATGCTAAATTTACTCAACGGTGCAGTCATGGTTTGCGAACTGGAGTTTGTGAAGTGACCAAGATAACCTTGACTAATGTTGCACCTTCACTTCCCGAAATACAGGTCTGCTTCGAATTATTTTTCTTCTCGTCAATCAATGTCTATGGTCTAGATTAATATGTTGCATCTGCCGTTACACTATTCTGATTAACGAAAATGTTGTCATCCACAAGAGAAGAGGGGGTTGACGGAGGTGTTTGTTGGCATAAGTGGTATTGTTGATCAACTCTCGTTGGATGATGATGTGCCGTTAATCTAAACGGTGTAACAGGGGATGCAACATATTACAGAACGTTTAGATAGATTGAAGGAATTTATTATATCTCCAAAGCCTTAATGCAATACTCACTCCGTCCCAATTGCAAGGTGTCGCTTTCCTTTTAGGGATGTCCCAATAGCAAGGTCCCATTCCAAAAATGGAAACAATTAACTCTTCAAAAGTTATGGGACCCACCACTTTTCATCTATTTACCCTTGTTTCTTAATATCCGTGCTCAAAGAAGTGAGACCATGCTATTGGGACGGAGGGAGTAGGAGATTTCATGTGCTTATTGTCGAGCGTGGTGTTTAGGTTGAATCCATCGGATCATTCTTGGGTACGTTTCTGGGTACAACCATGCGTATTCCGTGTGAAGTGTTGAAGCAGAGATTGCAGGCCGGTCAGTTCAACCACGTCGGGGAAGCTCTGGTCGGAACTTGGCAGCAGGATGGTATGGGCGGCTTCTTCCGCGGCACTGGTATGACTCTCTGTCGAGAGCTACCGTTCTACGTTGCTGGATCCAGCCTTTATGCCGAATCCAAGAAGGTAGAACTTCATCTTCAAATTTGATTTCTTTTCGATCTTTTTTGCTTTACATTGATTAGTATATATCATGGCTAGGGTAGTAAATGAGCCGAGTTGCTCAAGTCTCGATTATTCCCTAATTACGGCCAACCGCACCGTGTGGTTGTTCATACACAAATTTTGCCTTTCCTATTAAAAATTTAAGCAAGCTGAGTTTGGGTGTACTAATGTTCGGCTCGGCTCATTTACAGTCCTTTCGTCTCGTTGCATATATTTAAAACCTCACATGCTCCGATTCAGGCAGTTCAAAAGCTTCTTGGACGAGAGCTCGAGCCTTGGGAAACCATCGTAGTTGGGGCTATATCCGGCGGACTTACTGCTGTCATGACAACTCCATTCGACGTGATCAAGACAAGGATGATGATTGCCCTTCAAGGAGAGCCGACTACAATGTCTGTCGTTGCGCTCTCCATCTTGCGCCAGGAAGGACCCATCGGATTGTTCCGAGGCGCCGTTCCGCGCTTCTTTTGGGTGGCTCCGCTCGGGGCCATCAACTTTGCTGGTTACGAGCTCATAAGAAAGGCTATGGGCTAAGACGCAGCAGTTCTTCATCCTCACAATCTGCAACGAAATTCGTCGAAACATTCCCTGTTTGTGTGCAGTGACGGAACAAGAAAACGATATTTGTAAATGTCGTTCATGTGCAATAGTCTGTATTATATTCAAGTCGATATTATTAAAATCGACTTGATGATCGAACTATATATGATAATAATAGTAGTACTATTTATGGTGCAAATTATTATGGAATATTTTCTGCTTATTATCAGAATTTTTTCGTAGATTTTTTTTTTTTTTTATTAGACTTTCTCTCTTGTCTTGTCGCCTCTAAGATCTTTTTTCTTCACATCAAATCATCAATTGACTAGGAGTAAAACCATGAAAAACATCACTTCAAAAGACAAAGCAATGGTCAATGTTTAGACAAGAAAATAATTGTAAGAGTAAATTAAAGATTAATTCTCTTGAAATGATAGAATTAGGTAACCAAATGTCACCCAAATTTGGAGTAACACTTAGGTTATAATTCTACTCCATATTTCCCTTTCATTTCCTTTCAATAGAATTTATCAATTAACATACAATTAGTAGAGTCGTAGCTACATACAATTTAGGTTGTATATTTTATAAGTAGTAATTTTTCAAAATTTAGCCTTCATCATGAATTGAACCTCTCCTTTTATATCATGTCCAAAGTGGGTCAACCATGAATAATTCTTCATCAAAAAATATGGTGGAATTCTCATTATTTTGCATTTCATGATCATGAGCTAAATCATCATGAATTTCTTGTGTCGTCGCCATCCTTTCGCAAAATTGATCAAGTAAATTCGCATTCTGGCATTGCATGTTCAATATTTCTGCGTTCGCTCTTGCTAGCTCGACCTGAAGCTCGTTGACCTGCTTCTGGAGATGGCAAATCGCGCCCGCGCAGCCGTAGATTGGATCCCTTAACCTAGCATTGGCTTCATAGACCATGCTATTCACAGCATCTGCTCTTTGAGCTTCTGGAAGTTCCTACAAACATTCAAAATTTTGAATATACTAGGTTTTATTAAATAGTATCATGCAACATTATTTCAAGAAGTAGTAGTCATGAACATGTTTTTATTATTATAACATCTCTCTCTCTCTCTCTCTCTCTCTCTCACACACACACACACACACAAACACACATTATTTATATAGCATTAATTATTAGTATTTAAAAAAAGTTTCATTTAAAAATTAAGGGTCATATCAATGTACCTAATTTTCAAAATAGATTTTCATGTCTCTTATCTCAAATTAGAAGAGTTTGAATTATGGGTGATTAATTAATATACTGTTTGATGGTAAGCCTTTGTACAAAAAAATTGTGTCGTTTTAATTAGTGGGGTGCCAACTCCCATTGACCATTATACATCCCTTTCAAAGGTTTGTCTTTTTTATAATATATTATGCAGTAAATCAAAATTTTAAGCGAAATAATAGTCAACTAGGAATAATATCTCTTATTTCCTGTGAAACAATTATTTTTAAGCATAATGACCCGATCTAGATTTCATGTTTTCCCACTATATAATGTGGCCACGTGTATAGTGATATTAGCAAGAAATTTAATATTAATTAAAATATAAACTGCATAAATAAGTCGAGCCAAATTAATTAAGGAGATAAAACAACAAATTTCATATTTTCTTTAATCGATCGACGGCTGTTCTTCGTCATCGTGCATAAAATATCTCAATCTCAAGAAAATAGAAGGCACTTCAAACATGCATGTTGTAAGTCAAAACGAAAAGAAAAATCATTTTTCTTTTCGCGACTATTCTTCATGATAGTGCATAAGATATCTCGATATAAATAAACTAGCATTCACTTCTAATTATTAACATGGTCGAGCCAAAAAAGAACCAAAACAACAAATTTTTCTTTTCAACCAATATTCTTCATGATCGTGCATAAGAATCAGATATCTCGATCTAAATAAACTAGTACCACGTCTAACATGGTCAAGCCAAAAAGGAACCAAATCAACAAATTTGTTTTTCGGCCAATATTTTGTGATTGTGCATAAGATATCTCGATCTGAATAAACTAGCATCCAGTTCTAATTAACATGGTCAAGCCAAAAGGAACCAAAACAACAAATTTGTATTTCCGACCAATATTTTTAGATCATGCATAAGATATCCCGATCTAAATAAACTAGCATCCACTTCTAACATGATAAAACAAAAAAGGAACTGAAACAACAAATTTGTCTTTTCGAGCATATTCTTCATGATCATGCACAAGATATCTCGATCTAAATAAACTAGCATCCACTTCAAACATGTTCAAACAAAAAAGAAACCAAAACAACAAATTTGTCTTTTCGGCCAATATTCTTCATGATCATGCATAAAATATCTCGATCTAAAGAAAATATTAACATGCAGTTCTAACATGCATGTTATAAGTTGATCCAAAATTAAACTTCTCATTTTTCATTCACATTAATTATCCTTCGTGACTTTGATAATTATATCTCGATATAAAGAAAATGAAGGGATTTGATCGATCTCATCTCAATTTAAAAAATAAAAATAAAAAAATAAAAAATAAAAAAAGCTTCTTTAATTGGTTGTTACGTGTCCACACTGAAACTAGCTTGCAAGAGATTATTTAAATTTAAATTTACCTGCAACAGCTTAATAATGTTGCTAGCTCCGAAAATCCGATGAGCAATGGCGAACTTGAGCGGCTCCGACGGAGGAAAGTACGGCGCCAGCACACATTTGTCGGCGCAGCGGCGGCGGAGGGTCTTGCAAGCAGCGCATGGACTGAGGATCGCCGCCGGCGAAGGCGGAGGAGATGAAGGGAGTGATGTAGGAGACACGGCGGACGGCCAGTATTCAGCATTTGGGACCGCCGTGGCGGCGGCGGAGGTGGTGGCGGTGGCGGTGATGGTGCGATTCATTAGGGTTAGATTTTTTTTCCTTTTTTGGTATGTTGGTAGAGTTCTGTATTAAGTATAATTTGTGGCTATTTATAGAGTTAACAAAATTGTTTGTTCCTTAACAACTTACTAGTATTATTACTGAGATAGCATGTAATTTATTTTATTTATTCGATTTGATAAAAGATATTTTTGTGGGGTCCCTTTTGTTTGTTTGTGGATATATAAAGACAAATACACCCTTATTAAGAAATTAATTAAAAACGACAAGAAATTGTATGGCTGCTAATACGGTTTCGGGTATTCTAGTAATTCGGTTCCGATCTGGAGCCCAGAGGGTAATCGGGTACCAAATACTTTGAATTAACAGGGTTGGTACGGGTTGCAGAATTTATTTTTTATAGTTTCCCGGGTATTGAGTATACTCGTCCCGTCCCGTTATACTCGACGAACTACCCAATTTTAAATTATATATAAATTTTTATATTTAATATTAAAGAAAATAAAATCAAAATTAAAAGAATAATAAAATAAATTTGTCTCTCTTTCTCACATTCACCCAAGAACATTGATATTTTGATATTTGATATTTTGAATGTTTATGAATGTGGATGATGAGGAATTTGATTTTTGAAAATGTGACTTTATAATTGTATTGAATTATTGTTGAATGATAAATTGATGATCATTGTGGCTTTGAGTTGATTTTTGAACTTTCACTTATTAATTGTATAGTTTTATAAGTAATTTTTACTCTATGAGGCAGTGTTGATTTTTTAATTTTTTTTCTTAAGCGGATTATACAGGTACCCATATACCTGATACGTATACCCAGCCCGGATATTTGGGTACACGATTAACTTGGATGGAAAGGGATTGGATGTCTTTTTAAACACATTTTTGGGGCCAGATACCCGCAAAAACCTGGGAGGGTACGCGAAATGTCCATATTAGCCGCCCTAATAAAAGCACAAATAAGTATTTATCAGATTATTTGAAAAAATATTTAACGATGATCATATAGATATGGAATATATTTGAAGATCTAAAAATAGAATTTCTCATTGTAACGTGAATGATTAATTTATTATTAATATTTTGTGGGGGTTACCTGTAGACATAACACATAAAATATTTAAATTCATATTTTTACATCACATAAATATGTTGTAGTTGCAATATTATATTTTAATTCTTTTTTCTTTATTTATATGTTCCAAAAAAATTCAGCAAACTTTCTCAGATATGTACCCTAAAATGACATACTTTACTGATATTATTATACATCGTGTTGTAACTGCAAAAACATAAAAAGATGGTGTTGTAATTGCAACATTCTAAATCCAACAGAAAAATTACAAATTTGGTTTTTTTTTTTGTTATTTCTAGCAATTAATTAACCATATTTTTTATTTTATTTGGTAGATTTTCTTCTTAGAATATAATTAATCTTAATGTTAGTGATTTTGTACAATTTAGGTTGATAAATCCAAAAGTAAAACATATGCTTATGGTTAATATAACGACCAAAGAAGAGGTAGACAAGATATATATCACTAATTTAAATCTTTTTCTTTTATGTCGTGGGAACCCACAACCGCTACTTTCGGTGCACACTGGGTAAATCCCAGTCCCTTGTGCAGTAACCTGCAAACCACACAGGACAGGTAAACCACAATTTTCAAGTACAAATGTGACAAGCTCGACTTATAGAGGCGTTTCATGAGATTCGAACCTGAGACCTCTCAAACTCAGGCGCTCACTTTTTACTACTAGGTCATCCCCAAGGGAACACTAATTTAAATCTTAAACTTATAAACAATGAAGACATTACAAGTCCATGTATAATAAAATTCTTAGCATAATAATTTGTACTTAAGAAAAATAGGGGCATTTAAAAATTTTTAATATGACAAAATTAATATAATTAGATAAAAAGAATACTTGGGAAGTCGAAAATGTGGACTAGCAAAATGTCAATGCACAACAAAAGTGATTTATATATTTTCCTACTACAACTAACTTTGATTATTTCCTTTTAAGTTTTCACCCTTGTTTGTCCTTTTCTTCAAGAATCCTATATTTTTCTTAATACGACACGTTGCTTTTATGATATATATCATCCTTTTTCTCTGTAAAAAAGATCACGACTTGTTATTGAAGATCGTGAATTATATTATACTTATCAATTATTAATGCTTCATTTAATATGATATCTCTCTTCTTCCTCTGAATTAATTTTTATGTAGAAGCAAATTGTTTGAACATCAACACAACAAGAGTTCCTCGTGGCATAATCAGCTGTCCGATGCGGACCAATTTTCACGTGCAACGTCAAAACGACAGCGTTTTCCTCCTAATTGACGTTAAATCTCGTGTTGAGCGTGAGCCAACTTTTATTTATCTATACTAGTATTGTACCTCCGCGTTGCAAGGAAAGTAGTCTTTTTGATAATAGCTAGAATGTCTCCTGTACGATGCATGGGAAAATATATCGATAATATTTATATTGTACTTTCTTCGTCTCGCTCATTTTATCCTCTTACTGTTGGACATAGAGATTAAGAATAAAGGTAACAAAATAAAAAGTCGGTAGGTCCCACCATTTATGAAGAATTTTGAAGGATAATTTCTTTCCTTATTTAGTATGTGATAAATTGAGTGAGACATCCATTTAAGAAAAGTGAAACAAATGATCAGCGGAAAGGGAGTACTATTTTATATCAAAATAAAAGATGATCCCTTTGATTTTGTTTACATTATAAGATTTAATCTTCTGCCAAGATTAAATTATCTCTCTTTTCCCATTAAATTTTCCACTTTCCAAATCCCTCATTAAAATTTGAACTATTTTTATTTTTCTCCCATTTAGAAACAATGGACGGTCGATCTTTTAGTTTTAGGTAGTCCAATTTTACCAACACTTGTTTTCTTTTTGATTTTTCAAAAGCAATGGACAAATTAAAACAATAATGACAAACGGACAACTGTTGTCCGGACACTATCGATTTTAGGCTTGAAAATTGGTCCAACCAATATTATTTAAAATCGTCAGTTTTTTTTTTTTTTGAAAATCGGTCCAACCAATATTATTTAAAACCACTGATTTTTTTTTTCTTAGTTTACTATTATTGTATGCCTCCACCTCATTAAACCCCCCTCCCTCGTCAAAGACCCTCCCTGAACCCTGAACCCTAAACCATGACAAACGGACAATTGTTGTCCAGACACTAACGATTTTAGGCTTGAATATTGGTCCAACCAATATTATTTAAAACCATCGGTTTTTTTTTCTTGAAAATCGGTCCAACCAATATTATTTAAAACCGCCGATTTTTTTATTTTCTTAGTTTACTATTGTATGCCTCCACCTCATTAAACCCCCCTCCCTCGTCAAAGACCTCCCCCCCCCCCCCCCAAACGACTTAATTGTAGGCGATTTTCATAGTTTCCTTACACCCATCATTTTTTTAAAATAATTTTATTAATTGATTATTAATTTTATTTTAACCTATTAATTTATTATAAATTATATTTTAATCGATTTTAACAGAACCTTTCGTTCGAGCTTAATTAAGGGATATAATAGTAAAACAAGAAAATAAAAAACCGACGGTTTTAAATAATATTGGTTGGACCGATTTTCAAGCCTAATTAAAACCGGTAGTTGTCCGAACAACAATTGTCTGTTTATCATTACCCTAAATTAAAATATAGTAAGACATTAAAATCCTAATACTACTAATTAGTGTCTTTTGTGCACATATGTACTTTGCAAAAATACAAACTTGCTAGTACTACATTTAATTCTTGTAGCAATCCAAAATTCAATTTAATTACATGAACATTTACATGCAATAAGAAGATAAGAGTGAATAATAACTAATAATTTCAAAACAAAGTAAGATCCTGAATCCTTAAATTATGCAACGTCCCAAACTTCTAATATAAATCCAAGTACGAGGAAAAAAAAATGTAAAAAGGAAATATGTGATAGGAAAGATATAAAATGGTTGGATAACCTTAATTAGATCAAATGGTTGGAAAACCTAGATCAAATAAAGAAATTATGTAGCCGTTTCTTGTTCTTCTTCTTCATACACTTCATACATTTCTTTGTCAACAAAAGAAGCAGAAATGTTAAAGAGTCACTAACTTGCGGCGGCTCACAAACTAATTTCTATCAAGCTCTTTGTCTTCGGAAGACCATCAGCAGCGGCGCGCTCGAGCGCACGCTCGCTGCTTTTGCAAGCTCCACATGGAGCTCGCTTATCATTGTAGAGCGTGGAGCTCGCAAGGAGGAGCTCGCAAAAGAGAGCGTGCTCATAATGGAAGAAATGAGAGTTAATGATGGGCCCATCCACATTTGAGAGCTCACAAATGGGCGAGCTCGCCGCTGCAACCCTAGCGAGCGCGCGAGCTCGCTGTGACGTGGGCCACGTGGCTATTGGGCGAGCACGATCGTGGACATCGGTACTTTTATAAAACCGATGTTATGACCGATTGTTTTAGGATTTGAAATATGTAACTTAATTATTGGCAAAATGTTTTTTGCTATATTCCTGAATCCAAGACCTGATGATAAATTGTAATCCCATCTCCTTTTGGATAAAAAAAATATATAATTTGAAATTGAAAATAGTCTAATAAAAATAATGCTTTTTGTTAATTTTAGTTGTGTTGTGGAAGAAAATTATTTTACTTCAGAGAAAGAAAGAAAAAAAGAGCAGTTGCTCTACTTTCAAATTAAATGACCACATGCTTAGAATTAAAAAAAAAAAAAAAAAAAAAAAGGTTGCATTTTCTTTTCATGTTTAACCAATGGTATAACGTACGTGTAATGGCCGACCAGATCAAAAATATCGAATTAAATTACAAAACAAAAATGCAATTGAAAAGAAATAAAATATTAGGAAATATAATGATTTCTCTTCGTTTCTTCTTCATCTTCACGTTAAGTACTTCTATGCCATTGTCATCTCCTTTGTCAATACAAATAAAATGAGAAGTGTCATGAGCTACAATAACATATGGAATAAAGAATGAAAATAAAATCTATATAATAATAATAATAATAAATGAGAAGAGAAGAATAAGGAAAATGGTTTAAAAGCAAATTTTGAGTATTGGATGCATAAGAGGATTTCGACCTCAAAAATAAACACATACGAATATTTGTATTGAATTAAAAATTGTGGGGCATCCTTCCTTCAAAAAAAAAAGAGAGAGAGAGAGAGAGAGAAACTGTTGGCAAGAGCAAATAATAAACTCACCGTTTTGTAAAATCGAGGGAGATAGTACATGTTTGATTAGAAAAATATTTTTTGTTGTGGTCTCTAGAATCTGATAAAGAAAAAATGGCCGGAAAGTAGAATTTTATCATTTTAAAATACTTAATTAGATTATATAAATATTATTGACATCTAAAAATATAAAAGTTGAAATACAATCCCATTGTGCAACACAACGTGTAAGTTTAATATACACTGAAATTAAAAAATTATAAGACAATCCTTTCAAAAAACAAAATTATAAGACAAAAATTAGTTGGCTATACAGATTTTTTTTACTCGCTCCGTCCCGAAATAAGTGACTCATTGTCTATATTGGGGTGTCCTATAACAAGTAGCTCGTTTCCAAATAAGGAAACAATTAACCCTTCAAAAATTGTGGGTCATACCAATTTAACCAATTTTTACCTTTCACCTTAATACTTGTGTCGAAATGAAATGAACCACTTGTTACGAGGACGGAGGGAGTATTTAATTGTCGATAAACCTACAAAGTGTTTATCTCTTCCATGGAAGCACTGAAAGGAAGAATTTGTAAATGAACATGTGCACATGTTTTGAAAATATAATTATAACATTTTGGATATTATCCTTGAGCCAAAAAAAATACAGTAATTATTTATATTAATTTAAACATAAAAATTAAAAAAAAAACACATTATTGCAAAAGAAAAATAATCAGATATGATTGAAATGGAAATTAAATGCATCAACACAATAAATCTATTGTCTTGATTCTCTTGAATAAAGTAAATGCCTGATTAAACAAAAATAAAGAATAGAAAAATAGAGACATACGAAAAGAGAAGAATTGAGGGAAGACAACTTAATTCATGTCTTAGAATTGCACAAAAAATTTTAGATCTCAAGTTGAGATCTAAAATTGCACAAAAAAAAGGAAGTGGAGATCTAAAAAAATCGTCACAACAATATTATACTTTATTATGTTTTTGGAAAAAAGAAAAATTGAACCTTATCAGTTATCATTATTCTATAATTGCAAGCACATTTGCAATTGTAAAAAAAATAGTAAAAGAGTGTGCATAAATTAACCTAATGGGTAAAGTGTTGACTGTTGAGTTTACTGTTGCGCGAATTAAGCTATTGTAATAAATAAATAAAAAAGATAGAGATATGGATAAATGCCCAAAGGTAAAAGATGAAAAGGCAGAGCACACCTAGGTTACTTAATGGCTTAGTTAGAGATGTGGGGCCCATCGCTTGAAATCAGCAAAACTATTGCAAAAAAAAATTGATAAAATATAGTTGCAATTTAGTGGACATTTAGGAAGAAAAATAAAGTATTATATCGGTTTTGCTTTAATATGTAGTATATAATATCAATTTAATATTATAAAAATAAAAATATTCTTAATTGCTTATTCTTGATAACCGAAGGATATTGTATCTAGCAATTTCGACTTTGACTTAACTTACTAATTATAGACGAACTTGTTTAAGTTGATTATAAAGGTTCTATTTATCCAAAAAAAAAAAATTGCTTAAATTGCTAAAATCACATACCCCAAAGAGCCAAGTAGTTAGCCCAAATACTATTACAATTTTTGTCCCTACATATCTAAAACTATAAGTAATATAGCCTTAAAAATACAAAAGTAATTAAAAATAAAATGTAAAATAGAAAAAGAAAATCATCTCTTCTTCTCATGGCTTATTTTCCTCTTCTGTACCCATCTTTGCTCATGTAAACATAAAAAAGAAAACCAAAAATATAAAATAAAAAATATATTTATTTATTAGGAAACCTACGTACAATCTACAACGAATATCTATGCGACGATAAATAAATGAATGAATATATAAATACATTAATTGAATTAGTCAACAGTTTTATGTATATTGGTCAATGAAAATTAAAATGAATCACCTTTGAAATAATAAAATGAGAATAAAAATTAATTTATTAAAGCATAAAATTAAGTTGGAGTAGGATTTTGGAGGGAAATTTTGCCAAAAGCTACTTTGTTTTAATATAATTATATAGATTAGTTTACTTTTGTGTGAATATATATGTTGCGAAGAAAACTCTCAAAATTTTGGTTATAAATTTGTTTTTTAAGTTTTTCCTATGCTATCTCTATAGTCCTTATTTTATACTACTATGCATACAACAATTCTGCTATTTTTTATTAATTATTTTATTGAAATTACGGAGCTTACGTAGTTTGGAAATAGGAGTAAATTTAGGAAGGTATAAACTTGAAGAAAAAATTTAGGATAGTGTAAAAGTATTTATGGGGTCCTCTTAATTTAGCAGATCTGTTAGATGGAACTTTTATCTCAAAGTTTGTAATTAGCCAAAATTCAAAATTAAAATTAATTTTGCGTGCTAAAAATGTTCTAATATTATTGCATTTAAAAAATCATCATAATTGACCTATAAAATGACTAGTAAAATTATGAAAAATATCAAATGTTTCCTCCTACTCATTGATAATGTCCATTTTTCTTTTCCGTCCGTTCCATTGATAATGTCCCCATACTATAATTGGAAATATTTAACCCTTCAAAATGGATGAGGACTACCATTTTCTATCTTTTTACTCTTGTTTCTTAATAACCGTGTCCATAAAGTGAAGGACATTATCAATGGATCGGAGGGAGTAGAAACACTAGCATTCTTAAACGCGTAATCTCGATTTTAGTATTATTATATGCCCTAAACACGTTTGGAGACACTCTATACAGGTTGTATTGATCGTGGATTTCTACACATCCATATGTGATTAAATTTAATTAGTACTAATCATATCTGCATGAAAAATATTATTCGTGATTTGATTGATGACTAACCTTTCATTCAAAACAACTTAGAGATAAGACCGAATTGCTACTTCTTTGAATTTTGAACGGCCTAAATATTCGATGACAACGTGAAAAACACAATTTTCATTTAATTTTGATATACTAAGAATCTTATGTATAGTTGTAGTTTCATTTTGGTCTAAAGTTAACTAGACTTCCATTCAATTTTGATAAACTAAGAATCTTATGTATAGTTGTAGTTTCATTTTAGTCTAAAGTTATCTAGACTTCCATTCAAAAGGTATATAACATGTGTTTTTTGAATTGGCACGAGCTCATTATATCCATTAACATATAACAAATTATCTAAATTAATCAAGATGAAAGTGACCCGATGGCAATTTAAGAAAATGTTAGGTAGTAGTGGATAATAGTAAGTATTATTACGAGTGGAATAAGGATCCCGCAATAAATGTGAGTGAAGTAATGATAAATATAATGTTAGATATAATCTACTATGTGGGCCCTTTACTATAAATGAAAGTAACAATCATTTCGTGAACAAATTTAAATGTCAAAAGTGACAACCATCATGAACTAAAAGAGAATATTTCGGTCTAGATACATTTCGTCTTAGAAAAATTATGAACGACAACTCATTCACAACATAAAAAGGAATTTAAGAAAATTGCCATGTGATCAATGACCCTTCTTACTTTTCACATTTAAATTAGTCTATAATGGTATTATATAGTAACTAGTAGTACATTGATATAATTATAATATGGTACTACGAAAACGAATTTATTTCAATTTAGAAACACATATCTATACTGAATTGTTGATATTTTTATATTTATAATCCAGATTTAATGAATACATTAAGTTACTGTAATTTATCCAAAATATTTGTACATTCTGCAATTAGTGCATGAAGATATTTGTACATTAAAATAACTAATTTGTGTATTATTAGATGTGATAAAAAATATATAGCTCTTACATATTTATATAAAGATGTGTTCCTATCATATCCTAACTCTATTGTATCGAAAAAATATATATAGTACAAACGAAAAAATATAAAATATTGACAAACTACACGTTCAAATCTTGGTTTTTGATACATGGAGAAATGATGACATGCATGCTAACGTATATAACCAAGAGAGAATTTTTTTTCTACGAATAGATAATGGAGAAGATTTCTACTTTTTTCTTTCTCGAAAAACTCAATTAGTTTATTCATAATTGTCATAAGACCATCAACAATGACGAGCTCTACACTGAAGCTCGTTGCCCCTTTTGGTGGGCTCTCAGCACGCTCACCAAATCCATTGCAATGGTGAGCTTCCAATGTGGAGCTCGCTGCTTTTTTTTTTTATAAATTTAATTTATATTGCATTATAAAATAAAAACGTTACATTCGGAAAAAAAAAAAAAAAAAAAAACCTTCTAAAAAGTCCACTCATATTTTTTCTTAAGTTGAGCGATATAGGCTAAGTGGATACTCTCGGTATTTCTCGTGACGATATGGTAGTCTTGCATCCTCGCAAAATCCGACATCGCTGCCTTCATCACCTCAGCGGCTTGGGCAACTTCCGCCGCCGCCGCCACCGAACCGGAACTCGAGCTCGATCCCGCCTTCTTCGTTCCCCTTGCGAGGGCCTTTGGCGCGTCTCTACCCATCGGCCGCTCGAGGCGACTAAAGTGCTTCTAGCCAAATTCGCTGCCCGAAAGTGGAGTGGTCGACCGGGGTGTGCTCCCGCTCGGATTGCTCCACACTGCCGAATCGTGCGCCGAAGTGGTGTAGCTCCCTTCTTCGCCCGTCTTCGTTCTCTTTAGCACCGCTTGGATATGGTATTTGGCGGAGTGAACTGCGGCGAACTTTGGCCTATCTCTTACTACCCGCCACATCTCCAAGTTCTTGAAGGACCCCTTTCGCGAAGTTTCCCACTCGATGAGTGTAGTGTGTGCTTTGTGTGGAGGGAAGAAATATATATAGAATAATTTTGAATTAAAAAAAATTGAATGGAGACCGTTAGTAATCGCAACGGTTATGCCGGCGACCAACCAGCGACCACCACGTGACAACGAGCTCATGAGAGCGCGAGCTCGCTCAATCGAACTTGAGCTCGCGAGCGTCGCACTCGCCAATTGATTGCAAGCTTGAGGGATGACCTCGCTAGGGCAGCGAGCACGCTCGCACGCGCGCCACTGCCCATAGCCTAAGTAGTTTGAGAGCGTGTGAACATCTCACTCCTTAGATCAATTTATTCATATACTATTATTGTATCAATAAAGCTCACATTTTGCAAGAAAACCTTGATTGATTGTGAAACCAAACTAATCAATACATGACTATTTGAATTTTCCACCAAATAACATGATCAAGTTCTGAATTTTATGTTCAGATTAAAAAAAAAAAATGCATGTGTACACCAAAATTTTCTACGTTTCAATGCATAAAACATATGTATGAGCAAAATATATGTACGTAACTAATAAATTCAAATGTATATATACCACACTGATGTCAATCTATTATATGTGTGAAGATAAAATTATTATTATTATTATATTTATTATTATTAGTAGTAGTAGTATTATTATTAGTATTTTTGTATATGAACGTGGAAACTTGCAACTGTTACTCATTGTAGCAATATAACTTAGAAATGATCTATTATACGGAAAGATATTATTAATTATTATTATTATTATTATTATTATTATTATTATTATTATCATCATCATCATCATTATTATCATCATCATCTATATTACTCCATCTTTTCCGTTCAATTTGTCTCATTTCTTTTCGGCACAGAGAATAAAAATAAAGAGATTAGATATAAAGAGTGTGTTTAGTGTATCTTGTATAGAATATTTAGCTGTTGGATAAAATAGTTGTGAGTGCATTTTCAGTGTTCATAAAAGCAGACTGCTATACACATAATAGTGCTTAAATACTAAAATAATGTCTATTCTTTGCTAAAAAAAATCGAGTCAAAATTGAATGGGACGCCTAAAAAAGAAATCGAGCCAAGTTGAACGAGACTGAGAAAGCAATATTTTTGTATATGAACGTTACTCATGGTAGCAAATTAGCAATATAATTTACTAGAAAGGATTGGATGCTATATAGGTGGCCCAAATTCGACCCATTTAGAGTTGATTTCCCATTTTTTGTGATTATATTTATGTTGTCCATTAACACAATTAGGCCCATGCTCAAGTAGAACGTTTTCATTAAATTGGCGATATGAATTATCATTATATTAGAATAATATGAACTTGCATTATAACATGTAACATTGTAATTTGTAACAAATAATTATATACTATCTCGATAAAAAAAAATTGTAGGACATTGACATAAATAAATAACAAGACGAAAATAACAATATTATCATATTCATATGAAGTGGCTGGCATTTCCCCAACAATCCCTCCCGCCGCCAAAATCCCCCTCCGCCGCCGCCGACCTGATCCCCACACCCATTTCCCTTGCCGGCGCACAATCCTATCCCCTTAATTTCAACGCACTGAGAGTCGGGCACACCACCGATTTCATCAAGAAACAACCGTTATATTCCTCCTTGTACCACCGGCAGATGGCGGCGACAGCCACCAGCGAGAGCACGGCTCCTTCTTCTCCGGCGAAGATTAGGCTGAAGCCGATTGAAGCAACTCCGGAAAGCTTCCGAGAATTCGGCCAAGTGATCGAGGCGTCGCCGGACGGCGATGAGTTCGGCCCCCGTGACGCGCAGCTCGATCTTTCTCGTGGCACTCCCAGGTCTCTCTCTCTCTCTCTCTCTCTCTCTCTCTCTCTCTCTCTCTCTCTATAGAAATTAGTTGTATCAGTATCACTATTCATTGCCTGCAGCAATAAGTAATTACTATGTCATATTTTGATCTATTTATGTTAACAATAATTTTTGGAATATAATTGAACTGGAAATCTTGATGTAAACGAAAATTGTGTTTGGATACGTGAATCCCAAAAATAATTAAAAAAAAATGAAATTTCCAATTGTAAATTTTAGTAAATACACCTATTTTAAGCTATTCGAATTTCGGCTAGAAAAGATCATTTATATTATAGTGGGTCCGTGCTCAAGTTCGACTCGTTTATTAGTTCAAATTTGAGTTTAGTTTCATGTTCATTGAAATAACAAGCTTGAATATATTCAGCAAGCCAAGCTCAAACTCGACTCGTTTAAATTAATAAATCACTCGTTTTCGAGCCACGAGCAAACTTAGTTCAAGCCACTATAAGAGCTTGAGTCGAGCTCGAGCCAAACTCGAGTTGCTATTATTTGGGTCGGCTCGTTTGCACCATAGCTAAGTTCATTGTGTGTATTGATACAATAGTATTATTTTTCGATACACGTTGCATTGATGATACTGAAACACGAGATGTAACACAAAACATAATAGAAAATCTCAACACGATCAACAAAATGAAGGGCTAATTAAACTTTTTAACATGGATTCAATTCGATCAGATTCTACATTATGCATCTAGAGGACAGGCCTCTCAAGTTCTCGACGATCACGCACCACGCGAGCGTGACCCAGTGCCTCGGCTCGATCGGTGGCCATGCCTGGTATCTTGGAGTGGCGAAGCCATCTCTCGTTGATTCGGACGAAAACAGAGCAGAAAATGCAGTGAAATCGCGTTGTGGTCACTCCTACGTCCCTCCGGCTGTTGATGGAGTGCGCGTCTTCAAGATCTCGGGTCCCAAGTTCCTGAAGCTCGACCGGGGCACGTGGCATGCCGGACCGTTGTTTCTTGAGAAGGCGATGGACTTCTATAATCTGGAATTGAGCGACACCAATGTAAGCATCTCGTGTTTTCACCATCGTTTCTTCAATATGCATAAGAAATTTTTCATTGTTTTGAATGATGAAGAGTTTGATTTCTTTATGTACAGGTTGTTGATCATACAACCCATGATTTTGTTGAGAAGAATAATGTAATCTTCATGTTTGATGAGTAGGGGAACGGTGGGGATTGAACCTTCGACACTAGTTACGAATTGATGTTTTTATCCAAACTTGTTTGGAGTATTCACATTCAAAGAATAAATGCCTCATACTTTCCTCCAGTCTCCCACACAAGCTACAAGTAGTCTCACATTCAATACCAAGCCCTTGCATCCTTTCACAGGTTGTCAATCTATTTAAGATTTCATAACCACATTATGAATGTGCACTTAGGAGGAGCTTTGTTATTGCAAGTCATTTTCCTCCAAGCTACTTTCTGGACCTCTCCCCTCATTTTGTTATACATTTTCTTGATGGTGAACCTCTGCATATTATACACTTCCTCTCCATTATCCACTTGGTGTAGATATTCTCTTGCTCCTATGATTTTCCTTATTACCCATGCTGCATTTGAAGGGATTCTCATAGTAGCAATATCTTGCCCTTTGATGTAGTACCCATGCACCCATTTAACCCACAAGGTATCTTGTTTCCTTGCCAAATTTCATAGAAGCTTACACATTGCAGCTCTATTCCATATCTTTACTTGAATCAAATTCCATCCACCTGCACTTTTCGGCTGACACAAGAACTCCCAAGCAACAAGAGCTCTCCTTATAACTACTGAAGCTCCAGTCCACAGAAACGATCTGCATGCTGTGTGACTGATGTTGAGGACTTTCTGAGGTATCAAGAAAATTCGACACCAATACATTTGGATACTAAAGAGAACTGCCTTGATTAATTGGATTCTGCCCGCATAAGACAAATGTTTGGAGGTCCAGCAGTCCACCTTAGCAAGTATTTTCCTGATCAACGGCTCACATTGCATAACATAAAGTTTCTTGGATGAAAGAGGGACTCCAAGATATTTAAATGGCAGCTCTCCCCTTACCATATTAAATTCCCTCAAAATCTCCTCCTGTAAATCAATACTTACCCCTCCAAAGTAAATACAACTCTTTTGGGGGTTTGCTGTGAGTCCAGAAGCTGCTGAAAATTTCTGAAAAGAGCTCATGAGCTTTCTAATTGATACTTTGTCTCCACTAGTAAATAATAACAAGTCATCAGCAAAGCATAGATGGGTAAGATTGAATCTCCTGCATTTTGGGTGAAAATTGAAGTCTCCATCTTGCCTAAGTTCCATCAAGCACCTTGTGAGATACTCCATGCAGAGTACAAACAGATAAGGAGACAAGGGATCCTCTTGTCTCAGCTCCTTTTGAGCTTGGAAAGGCTCTGTTAGCTCACCATTTACATTAATGGTATAGGATACAGTAGAAATGCATGCCATTATCCATCTTAATGAAAGAAATTTTTTTTGTTATTGAAAGAAATTCTTAATGAAAATATATATACAAGAAAAGAGTTCATGAATAGATGCATGGATATGAATTTAAAATTAATATATTAATAGTAAAATTTTCATATATATATATATATATATATAACAGTTATCAAGGGACGCGACTTAGACTATATGAAGCTCGATTAGATTTAATTTCACACATTTGCAAAACAATAAACACATTTAAAAGACTTAGCAAATAAATTAAAAATCGGGTAGTTACACTGTTTGTGTGCATTGACGGAACAAGAAAACGATATTTGTAAATGTCATGTGCAATAGTCTGTATTATATTCAAGTCGATATTATTAAAATCGACTTGATGATCGAACTATATATGATATTAATAGTACTATTTATGCTGCAAATTATTATTGAATATTTCCTGCTTATAAGTTTTGCGTAGATTTTTGTTTTTTTTGTTTTTTTTTTTTTATGCGACTTTCTCTCTTGTCTTGTCGCCTAAACAAAAATCTATGAATCTAAGATTTGTTTTCTTCACATCAAATCATCAATTGACTAGGAGTAAAACCATGAAAAAACATCACTTTAAAAGACAAAGCAATGGTCAATGTTTAGACAATAAAATAATTGTGAGTGTAAATTAAAGATTTGATAGAATTAGGTAACCACATTTAGCCACCCAAATTTGGAGCAACACTTAGGATATAATTCTACTCCACATTCCCTTTCATTTCCTTTCAATAGAATTTATCAATTAACATACAATTAGTAGAATCGTAGCTACATACAATTAAACTTAGGTTATATATTTTATAACTAGTTATTTTTCAAAATTAAGCCTTCATCATGAATAGAACCTCTCCTTTTATATCATGTCCAAAGACGGTCAACCATGAGTAATCCTTCATCAAAAAATATGGTGGAATTCTCATTATTTTGCATTTCATGATCATGAGCTAAATCATCATGAATTTCTTGTGTTGTCGCCATCCTTTCGCAAACTTGATCGAGTAAATTCGCATTCTCGCATTGCATGTTCAATAGTTCTGCGTTCTTTCTTGCTAGCTCGACCTGAAGCTCGTTGACCTGCTTCTGGAGATGGCAAATCGCGCCCGTGCAGCCGTAGATTGGATCCCTTAACCTAGCATTGGCTTCATAGACCATGCTATTCACAGCATCTGCTCTTTGAGCTTCTGGAAGTCCCTACAAACATTCAAAATTGTTGATTACTTAATATACTGTTTGATGGTAAGCCTTTGTACAAAAACATTGGGTCGTTTTAATCTTTTAATCAGTAATGGGTAAGCATTTTCGGCATCCAATTCAGCTTCAATTTGGGAAAAAATTGAAGGTGAGATTATTTGGTTGTTACGTGTCACTGAAACTAGCTAGCAAGAGATTATTTAAATTTAATTTTATTTTGAATTTACCTGCACCATCTTAATAATGTTGCTAGCTCCGAAAATCCGATGAGCAATGGCGAACTTGAACGGCTCCGATGGAGGAAAGTACGGCGCCAGCACACATTTGTCGGCGCAGCGGCGGCGGAGGGTCTTGCAAGCAGCGCATGGACTGAGGATCGCCGCCGGCGAAGGCGGAGGAGATGAAGGTAGTGATGTAGGAGACACGGCGGACTGCCAGTATTCAGCATTTGGGACCGCCGTGGCGGCGGCGGAGGTGGTGGCGGTGGTGGTGATGGTGCGATTCATTAGGGTTAGATTTCCTTCCTTTATTGGTATGTTCGTAGAGTTCTGTATTAGTTATAATTTGTGTCTATTTATATAGTTAACAAATTTGTTTGTACCTTAACAACTTACTACTATTAGTACTATTATTATTACTGAGATAGCATGTAATTTATTTTATTTATTCGATTTGATAAAAGATATTTTGTGGGGTCCCTTTTGTTTGTTTGTGGATATATAAAGACAAATTTATTACCCTTATTAAGAAATTAATTAAAAACGATAAGAAAATGTTTTACTATATAATCTATATGAATAAAGATATCCGGCCACACTGTGGCCAGCCATACGCTAAAAAAAAGAAAGTTGACTATAAAAATGGAAATAATCACATTTTCCCTTTAGGGTTTGTGCTTCCCAATTATGGTATATTTCCATTTTAAAAACTTATATTACCATTTTTAGCTCGTGTGGCCGGCCACAGTGTGGCCGAATATCATTACCCAATCTATATAACTATACTAAAACAATGAGCTTTGGGATATTTTTCCTCCAAAATTTTGAGTCTTTTCATTTCTCTTTTTTTTTAATTTGTTCTTATGTGAAAAATTGTATATCATACAAATAATTAATTATTCATTTTTTCACTCATTTTATCTATCTATACAAAATAAAAGGCAATTTGCAATTAATATATTTTTATTTTCCTTATCTTTTGTTTACGAAATAAATAGTCTTTAATATTTTAAGATATTTTCCATTCACATTATTAACTTGATATTCCCTATACACTTCCTCTATTATCTTCATGTATTTTTATTTTTTATTTTTTATTAATTGAATGATTTTGGCTTGAAGACTATGAGCATAATTAAGAGATTAACAAGAGGTACAGAAAGATGAGCACTTGCTTTGAAGTTTTAGACTAGACGTGCCCAAACTTCCAGCCCGGGGGGCTTGAACCGGAACCGGCCCGCTGGTCAATGATTTTTAACTGGACCGACGGTCAACGGGCTTGAACCGGAACAAGAACCGGTAGGCGAAGGGCCGGTTACGGGCCTGTCATTTGTTGAACCTAACCGGCGGTTAACTGACGGGTCGAACCGTCCATTAATCGCCGGTTAATTAAAATTTAAAAAAAGGGGGATAGCCGTTGAAAATCGGCAGGCTCAATGGTCGAACCGTTAAAACCCGCGGTTAACCGGTTGAACCGTCAATTATATTTCATTATGAATGTAATGTTTCATCTTTCATGTTTGTACTTTGTACTTGGTTTGTTATTGTAGTGTTTATTGGGAAGTCGAAAATGTGGACTAGCAAGTCAATGCACAACAAAAGTGATTTATATATTTTCCTACTACTAACTTTGATTATTTCCTTTTAAGTTTCACCCTTGTTTGTCCTTTTCTTCAAGAATCCTAAATTTTCTTAATACGACACGTTGCTTTTATGATCTATCATGCTTTAACTATGATATTTCACTATAACATGGCTGAATCGGCGTTGCAGGGAGAGCAATCTTTTTTATACTAATAACTAGTATAAATTGCTTAAATTGCTAAAAATCACATAGCCCCAAAGAGCCAAGTAGTTGGAGTAGGATTTTGGAGGGAAATTTTCCCAAAGCTACTTTGCTTTAATATAATTATATAGATTAGTTTACTTTTGTGTAAATATATATGTTGCGAAGAAAACTCTCAACATTTGGTTATAAATTTGTTTTTTCAGTTTTTCCTATGCTATCTATAGTCCATATTGCATACAATAATTATGCTATATTCTATTAATTATTTTATAAAATTTACGGACCTTACATAGTTTGGAGAGATAGGAGTGAATTTAGGGAGGTGTAAACTTGAGGAAAAAATTTAGGACAGTGTAAAAATATTTATAGGGTCCTCTTAATTTAGCAGATCTGTTAGATGGATTTTTTATCTCACGGTTTGTCATTAGCCAAAATTCAAAATTAAAATTAATTTTCCGTGAGCTGCTAAAATGTTCTAATATTATGGCATGTAAAAAAATCATCATAATTGACCTATAAAATGACTAGTAAAATTATGAAAAATATTAAACAGAAACACAAGCATTCTTGAACGCGTAATCTCGATTTTAGTTTTTTTATAGAGGCAAAATGTCAAATGGTCAAAATGGAGAGTATTAATTAAATTATGTCAAGCCACTTAATTTTTATAAATTCTGTGATGTAGTACGAAATGTACGTATCCGTACCATGAGTACCACAATTATCAACAAATAAACTAAATTAACATTGGTGAGATTGCTACGATCTGTACCAATAAGATATATACTCTTAGTGGTACGATATTCGTACCAACATATCAAGTTAATTGTGGTACTCATGGTACGAATACGTACATTTCGTAATACAAATGACATAATTTATAAAAACTAAGTAGTTTGACAAAATTTATTTTTTACTCCCTATATTGACTATTTGACCTCATTTTCTCTTTTTTATATTCCCTAAACACTATGTGCTGTGTGTTTGGACTTTGGAGACACTCTATACAGGTTGTATTGATCGTGGAAACACATCCATATGTGATTAAATTTAATTAGTAGTAATCATATCATGCAAGAAAAATATTATTCGTGATTTGATTGATGACTAACCTTTCAAAAACTTAGAGATAAGACCGAATTGCTAGTTCTTTGAATTTTGAACGGCCTAAATATTCGATGACAACGTGAAAAACACATGCAAGTTTCCATTCAATTTTGATAAACTGAGAATCTTATGTATAACTGTAGTTTTCATTTTCGTCTAAAGTTAACTAGACTTCCATTCAAAGGTATATAACACGTGTTTTATGAATTGGCATGAGCTCATTATATCCATTAAAATAAAACAAATTACCTAAATTAATCCAGATGAAAGTGACCCAATGGCAAATTATTACTCCCTCCATCAAAGATATGGTTGTCACATTGTGAACAGAGAGAATTTTTCGGTTTAGATACATTCTACTAAATTATGTTCGTCTTAGAAAAATTATGAACGACAACTCATTCAA
Source organism: Schizonepeta tenuifolia (assembly GCA_029490685.1). NCBI lineage: Eukaryota > Viridiplantae > Streptophyta > Magnoliopsida > Lamiales > Lamiaceae > Schizonepeta > Schizonepeta tenuifolia. The sequence goes on along the minus strand of CM055955.1, from coordinate 150,039,280 downwards.
CTACATAAAAAGGAATTTAAGAAAATTGCCATGTGATCAATGAACCTTTATTCTTTTCACATTTAAATTATTCTATGATGGTATTATATAACTAGTACATTGATATAATTATAATATGGTACTACGAAAACGAATTTATTTGAATTTAGAAACACATATCAATATTGAATTGTTGATATTTTTATATTTATGATTCAGATTTAATGGATGCATTAAGTTACTATAGTTTGTTCAAAATCTTTGTACATTCTGCGATTAGTGCATGCGCATGTTTGTGCATTAAGGTAACTAATTTGTGTGTTACTAAATGTGATAAAAATACATAGCTCTTATGTCTATATATAAAGATGTGTTCCTATCCTATCCTAACTCTATATATTAGAAAGAAAATATAAATACTACAAACCAAATCAATAAATGCCATGCAGTTGCATAGCTAAAGAAAATATAAAATATTGACAAACTACGTGCTGAAATCTTGGTTTTTGATACATGGAGAAATGATTACACGCATGAAACCTAGAGAGAATTTTTTCTACGAATAGATGATAATGGAAGAATTTTCTATTTTTATCTTTTTCGAAAATATCAATTAGTGTATTGAAAATTTATTCATAATTGTCCTAATTAGTGTATAGAAAATTTATTCATATACTATTATTGTATCAAAAAAGCCAGCATTTTCCAAGAAAACCATGATTGAGTGTGAAACCAAACTAATTAACACATGATTATTTGAATTTCCCACGTAAATACCATGATCAAGTTTTGAATTTTATGTTAAGATTATAAAAAAACGTGTGACTAGAGAGTATACCAATTTTTTTTACGTTTCAATACATAAAACATAAAGAGAAGTGCAAATACAGTCAATTGCAAAGAAAAAGTGAAAATATAGCCACTTTTTAAAAAATGTTCAAATATAGTCATGCATACACGACCAACAACATACACGATCATGCATACACAACTAGCATACAAGACCATAACAATATACACAACAATGCACACACGACTAGCATACACGACCATATCAGCTTACATGACCAACAATATCGTGTATGCATGGTCGTGTATGTTGGTAGTGTATGCACGGCCATATTAATCATTTTTACAAAAGTGGCTATAGTTGCATTTTTCTTTTGAAAAGTGGTTATATTTTACCAACTCTCTAAAACATATGAGCAAAATAAATGTACGTAACTAATAAATTCAAATATATATACCATACTAATGTCAATCTATTATATGTGTGAAGATAAAATTATTACTATTAATTAGTATTTGTGATATGAACATGGAAACTTGCAACCTATACTCATAGTAGCAATATAACTTGGAAAAGATAAAATTATTATTATTATAATTAATAGGCAAAATTGTAAAATAATTTCCCACCTTTTTCTAAATTCTGATTTAAAACCAAACTTTTTAATTTGAGTCAACTAGTAGAGAGGCTCTTTTAGAGATAAGGGGTATAATTTTGAACCCCAACTTAATTTTCAATAAAAGAGGCCAACTTTCAAGCTTTTGGACAAAACTACCCTTACTACATGTTGGTATTTATTTTCCAGCTTTTTCATTTTTTTACCCCATTTCAAATCATTTCAAAACCCTTCTTTCTCTCTCTACCTCTTCTTCTCTGTCATCTCTCTTCTTCTCCGCCAACCGCCGCCGCTCCACCAACAGCCACCGCCGCCGCTCCACCAACCACAAACCGCTGCTCCACCACCGCGCCGCCGCTGCTCCGCCACCGCTCTGCCACTCTATCCACCTACTACCACCACCACCACCACTTTCCATCTCTTTCTCTCTCTACGTTTCTCTCTCTCTCTCTCTCTGCATATTTCTCCAACACCCACCACCACCACCCTTTCTCTCACACTGCCGCCGTTCCACCGCTGCTCTGCCACCGCTCCGCCGCTGCTCCGCCACTTCCGCCACTCTATCCAACCACTACCACCACCACCACCACCACCACCACCCTTTTTTCTCTTTCTCTCTCTTTCTCTGTCTACCTCTCTCCTTTTGTTTTCTCTCTCTAGAAAACTAGAAAACAAAAATTTCCAAATCTGGAAATTTTATGGTTTTTTGGTCAAAATTTTTGAATTTTTGAATTTCGTACGTGAAAATGATTGCATGTTGGTATAATGTTACGATATTCCCAATATCGTACTTAGTATGTTACGATTTTATAATCTCGTACATGAGCGCAACCGATTTATGGCACGAAATAAGAATGCATGTGAGTAATATGTTACGATTTATGTAAGAAGATGATTGCATCTGGCAAATTTGTTACGATATACCCAATATCGTACTTTGTGTGTTACGATATTCCCAATATCGTACTTTTTGTGTTACGATATTCCCAATATCGTACTTCGTTTGTTACAATTTCTTGTAAATTCATCGTTATTGATACGATATTCATCAATATTGTTACGATGCATGTGGGTATGTTGTTACGATATTTCGAACTTGCTATGTTACGATATTATTAATCTCGTACGTGAGGGTGACCAGTTCATGGCACAAAAGAAGAATGCATGTGTGTAATTTGTTACAAGATTTGTAAAATCGTACGTGAGGGTGATTGCATATGGGTATGTTGTTACGATATTCCCAATGTCGTATTTGCTATGTGATGATTTTGTCAATGTCGTACACATTTGACACCTTTGTATCTCAAATATTTTCAAGGTTGCGTGGACACCTGTTCGACCGGCATTGACTACATAATTGAGATATGTTTGAGATTTGAGGATAGAATGTGTGCAAAGTAGTACTTCTGTAGATACAATATTGTTAATCTCGTATGTGAATTGATGCCACGAAATACGAATTATCTATGAATGCATGTGTGTAGTTAGGGTGATTGGATGTATGTATGTTGTTACGATATTCGCAATATCATACTTGATATGTTACGATGTTGTTAATCTCATATGTGAGGGTGACCAATTTATAGCACGAAATTCTAATTATTTGTGGTTTTGTGAAAGCATATGTCTAGTTTGTTACGAGATTTGTAAAATCGTACGTGAGGGTGATTGCAAGTGTGTATGTTGTTACGATATTCCCAATATCGTACTTCGTATGTTACGATGTTGTCATACTTTGTCCGTTATGATGTTGTTAATCTCGTACGTGAGCGTGAGAAATTGATGCCACGACAATACGTATTGTTTGTATTTTTGTGATTGCATGTGTGTATGTTGTTACGATATTCCTAAAATCGTACTTAGTTTGTTACGATTTTGCTTAACTCGTACATGAATACATATTTGACACCTTTGTATCTAATTATTTTGAAGGTTGCGTGGACACTTGTCCGACCACCGTTGACTAAACCACCCCATCACAGAGTCCAATGCTATGGTTACGGCGGTCTAATTGGAGATATCCACAAAGTGCTCGACTTTTGGACCCGAAGCAAAGGCTGTAATGAAGCGATGAGCTCTAGGATATAGTACAATTTGTGTCAAGGGTTTTCAAGTGATGACTAGCATACAATTTATCGTAGTGATAATTTAACAATAAATGAAAATCGTAGCAGTGTATGTCCATATTTCGTGATCGTCAAATACGATATTATGTATGTCGTGCAATATATAATACGATATATTCAATCATACACTCGTATTATAGATATGTTTGTACAATTTAAAACACCTTATTTGTATGTATGATTGCTACGACTTTGCATCAAATCGTAGCAACTTTATTACATCTTTTGTACAATATCATGTTTTCTCGTATCGAGATCAGTGATAATTATACCCACATTTCTACAAGTTTAAAATCATTTGTTTGTGATTGCATGTATAATTGAGATTTGTTTGAGATTTGAGGATAGCATGTATTATAGTTCTGTAGATACGATGTTGTTAATCTCGTACATGACGGTGACCAATAAATTGTACAATCATGTCATATACTTCTTGCGCTATGTTACGATTGCATGTATAATTGAGATTTGTTTGAGATTTGAGGATAGCATATGTGAAAAATAGTACTTCTGTAAATACGATATTATTAATCTTGTACGTGGGGGTGAACAATTGATGCCACGAAATACGAATTGTTTGTAGTTTGTTACGAGATTTGTTACAAGATTAGGGTTGAGGGTTTAGGGTTGACACGAAATAAGAAAGCACGTGTGTAGATTGTTACGAGATTTATAAAATCGTACGTGAGGGTGATTGCATGTGGATATGTTGTTACGACATTCCCAATATCGTACTTGCTATGTTACGGTGTTGTTAATATCTTATGTGAGGGTGTCCAATTTATGGCACGAAGTACGAATGCATGTGTGTAGTTTGTTACAATATTTGTAAAAACTGTACGTGAGGTTGATTGTATGTTGTTACGATATTCCTAAAATCGTACTTTGTTTGTTACGATTTTGCTTAACTCGTACATGAATACATCAAACATCATACCTCCCCTTTAGAAAAATCGTAACAATTCAAGTACGATTTTAAAAATATCGTAACATGCACTAACAAATCGTAATATCGTATCAATTTTAAGCAACAACACATGCACTAATTTGTCAAATCGTACCAAATATGTAACAATATTCCCCAAAAGTACTACAAAACATGCATGAAATAGTCAGTCTCGAGTACGAGTTTAACAAAATCGTAGACATACAAGTACGATATTACGAATATCGTAACATTGTACGCATGTGCTACGAGTGTACGACTGTACGACTTAACCACTGACTGTAAATCATACAATTTCGACGAACAAAAATGTTAACGATCTAAAACCTCAGATCTAAATGAGATTCAACATAAAATCACATAAAAACGATCGGGATAATATACAATATCTCCATAGTCGTCTACAAACGGGTAAAAACGTCCAACTACCGGCGCCGGAAAAAAAGTTCAAAACAAGATCGACGAAGACGAAGACGAAGACGAAGACGACGAAGAAGACGGAGAAGCTCAATTATCACAGCAACAAACTATTGTACCTCCATCATCGTTTAAATCAGAGAAAAACTTCCGACAACAAGCTTTGGAGAAGAAAAAAACCGAAAAAACTCCAAAATCGAAACCCACAAGAAAAAAAACAGCAAAACTAATGAAGAATTCTCGAAGAAGACGACTTGGACGAGGCGGTGGCGGAGAAAGAGAGAAGCGGGGTGGTGGCAGAGAAGGAGAGGAGTGGAGCGACGACGGAGAATTGTTATTGTTTTTTAGAGAATTCTTAGAGAGAGAGGAAGAGAAAGAGAAAGAGAAGAGAGACAAGAGAAAGTTGAAATCTGCAGGAAAAAAAGGAGAGGAGAAAGAGAAGAGAGAGAGAGAAAAAAGAGAAGAGAGAGAAATAAAGTAGGAGAGAGAGAAGTGGGTGGTTGGTGAAAAATAAGGGTATTTTGGTCTCATCATGTCAAAATTGGCCTCTTTTATTGTAAATAAAGTTGGGGTACAACTTTATTGTTTTTATCTCTAAAGGGTCCACAAATATTAATAAACTCTTTTAATTTTTGTAGAAAAATCTAAATCTCCACCTTTTAATTTTTCTTAATGTTCTCCCGTGTTTAATTTTTCCCTAAATTAAAGCTGAATTGGATGCCGAAAATGCTTACATAACAAGCTAACACTTATGTGTATACGATTTAAGGCACAAATCGATTCCAGAACTATAATTTTCTCATCTTTTTCCATCTTTTTCTCCCTTCTTCCAGCGTCCATAACTTGAGAAATTAGGGAAATAATTTGAAAAATCACTTAAGAAATCACTCACAATTTGCCATGTAAGCAATTTAGCTTTAATTTGGGTGGGGGGTGGAATTGAACGCAGGAGAACATTAAGAAAGATTAAAAGGTTAAAAGGTTTAGTTTTAAACCAGAATTTGAAAAAATATGAGAAATTATTTTACAGTTTGACATAAATAATTATTAATATTAGTATTAGTATTTTTATACATGAACATGGAAACTTGCAACTGTTACTCACTGTAACAATATAACTTGGAAATGATCTATTATATATGTGAAAGATAAAATGATAATTATTACTCATTCCGACCCATTCATATTGTCATCCTTGCCTTATTTAAGTGTCTTATTCATATTGTCATTTTCCAAATAAGGACATATTTTTAACCTTTTAAAATTCTTCAAAAGTGATTAGACCTACTCACTTTCTATCTTTTTATTTTTATTCTTAATCTGCGTGCCGAATAGTAACATGACAATATCAATGAGTCGAATGTAGTATTATTATTGTTAGTATTATTATTTTTGTATTGAAAACTTGCCATGTTACTCATGATAGCAATATAAATTAGAAAGGATTGGGTTCTAATATAAGTGGCCCAAATTCGACCCATTTAGATTTGATTTTCCATTTTTTGTCATTATATTTAGGTTGTCCATTAACACAACTAGGCCCATGCTCAAGTAGAACGTTTTCATTAAATAAATTGTCGACATGGATTATCATTAAATTGGGAAATAATATGAGCTTGCATTATAACATTGTAACAAATAATTATATCGACAAAAAAAAAAAAAAAAAAAAAATTGTATCACATAAATAAATAACACAAGACGAAAATTAACATATATATATATATCTATATATATTATCAATATTCATATGAAGTGGCTGGCATTTCCCCAACAGCCCCTCCCGCCGCCCAAATCCCCCTCCTCCGCCGACGCCGCTAACCTGATCCCGACACCCATTTCCCTTGCCAGCTCACAACCGATTTCATCAAGAAACAACCGTTATATTCCTCCTTGTACCACCGGCAGATGGCGGCGACAGCCACCAGCGAGAGCACGGCTCCTTCTTCTCCGGCGAAGATTTGGCTGACGCCGATTGAAGCAACTCCGGAAAGCTTCCGAGAATTCGGCCAAGTGATCGAGGCGTCGCCGGACGGCGATGAGTTCGGCCCCCGCGACGCTCAGCTCGACCTTTCTCGTGGCACTCCCAGGTCTCTCTCTCTCTCTCTCTCTCTCTCTCTCTCTAGAAATTAGTTTTGTCACTATTGAATTGCCTGCAGAAATAAGTAATTATGCTATATTTTGATCTATTTATGTTAACAATAATTTTTGGAATATAATTGAACTGGAAATCTTGTTGTAAACGAAAATTGTGTTTGGATACGTGAAATCCCAAAAATAATAATAAAAAAAAAGAAATTTTCAATTGTAAATTTTAGTAAATACACCTATTTTAAGCCATTCGAATTTCGGCTCGAAGAATGATTGTTTATATCTTAGTGGGCCCGAGGTCAAGTTCAACTCGTTTATTATATGCTTTTACCTCTTAAGCATGTTGATTTGTTCAAATTTGAGTTTAGTTTCATGTTCATTGAAGTAACATGCTTGAATATATTTAGCAACCAAGCTCGAACTAGACTCATTTAAATTAATAAATGATTCGTTTTCGAGCCATGAGCAAACTCGACCCGAGAGTTTGAGTCGAGCTTGAGCCAAACTCGAGTTGCTATTATTCGGGTCGGCTCATCTTCACCATAGCTAGGTTTTTTGTGTATTGATAAAATAATATAATATTCAATACATGTTGCACCGATGATAGTGAAACACGAGATGTAACACGAAACATGATAAAAAATCTCAACACCATCAACAAAATGAAGGGGTAATTCAACTTTTTTACATGGATTCAATTCGATTAGATTCTCCATCATGCATCTAGAGGACAGGCCTCTCGAGTTCTCGACAATCACGCACCACGCGAGTGTGACCCAGTGCCTCAGCTCGATCGGTGGCCATGCCTGGTATTCTTGGAGTAGCGAAGCCATCTCTCGTTGATAAAGATGAAACCAGAGCTGAAAATGCAGTGAAATCGCGCTGTGGTCACTCTTACGTCCCTCCGGCAGTTGATGGTGTGCGCGTCTTCAAGATTTCGGGTCCCAAGTTCTTGAAGCTCGACCGGGGCACGTGGCATGCCGGACCGTTGTTTCTTGAGAAGGCGATGGACTTCTATAATCTGGAATTGAGCGACACCAATGTAAGCATCTCGTGTTTTCGCCATCGTTTCTTCAATATGCATAAGAAATTTTTCATTGTTTTGAATGATGAAGAGTTTGATTTCTTTATGTACAGGTTGTTGATCATACAACCCATGATTTTGTTGAGAAGAATAATGTAATCTTCATGTTTGATGAGTAGGTGAACGGTGGGGATTGAACCTTCGACACTATTTACGAATTGATGTTTTTATCATTTGGATGTCCTGATAAAAATAAAAGTAAAAAACTTTCCAACTCGTCTATTAATATTTATCTTTATGAAAGATTTATCATATTATTTTTTGTTTGTCAATACCAATTAATTATGTACTCCCTCCGTCCCACTCTCATTCAAAATTAAGAACTCCTATTTCAAATTTGGAATAGTTGTAGCAAATAACGGTCACACTATAATATGTCTCAAGACGGTGTTTCTTGAGATAAGAATTTTGCTACAACTGGAATCTTCATTGCCAGCTTACACCACACATTTAGTCCTTTCCAAACTTGTTTGGAGTATTCACATTCAAAGAATAAATGCCTCATACTTTCCTCCAGTCTCCCACACAAGCTACAAGTAATATCACATTCAATACCAAGCCCTTGCATCCTCTCACACGTTGTCAATCTATTTAAGATTGCCAACCACATTATGAATGTGCACTTAGGAGGAGCTTTGTTATTGCAAGTCATTTACCTCCAAGCTACTTTCTGCACCTCTCCCCTCATTTTGTTATACATTTTCTTGATAGTGAACCTCTGCATATTATACACTTCCTCTCCATTATCCACTTGGTGTAGATATTCTCTTACTTCTATGATTTTCCTTATTACCCATGCTGCATTTGAAGGGATTCTCATAGTAGCAATATCTTGCCCTTTGATGTAGTACCCATGCACCCATTGAACCCACAAGGTATCTTGTTTCCTTGCCAAATTCCATAGAAGCTTACACATTGCAGCTCTATTCCATGGCTTTACTTGAATCAAATTCCATCCACCTGCACTTTTCGGCTGACACAAGAACTCCCAAGCAACAAGAGCTCTCCTTATAACTACTGAAGCTCCAGTCCACAGAAACGATCCGCATGCTGACTGATGTTGAGGACTTTCTGAGGTATCAAGAAAATTCGACACCAATACATTTGGATACTAAAGAGAACTGCCTTGATTAATTGGATTCTACCCGCATAAGACAAATGTTTGGAGGTCCAGCAGTCCACCTTAGCAAGTATTTTCCTGATCAACGGCTCACATTGCATAACATAAAGTTTCTTGGATGAAAGAGGGACTCCAAGATATTTAAATGGCAGCTCTCCCCTTACCATATTAAATTCCCTCAAAATCTCCTCCTGTAAATCAATACTTACCCCTCCAAAGTAAATACAACTCTTTTGGGGGTTTGCTGTGAGTCCAGAAGCTGCTGAAAATTTCTGAAAAGAGCTCATGAGCTTTCTAATTGATACTTTGTCTCCACTAGTAAATAATAACAAGTCATCAGCAAAGCATAGATGGGTAAGATTGAATCTCCTGCATTTTGGGTGAAAATTGAAGTCTCCATCTTGCCTAAGTTCCATCAAGCACCTTGTGAGATACTCCATGCAGAGTACAAACAGATAAGGAGACAAGGGATCCTCTTGTCTCAGCTCCTTTTGAGCTTGGAAAGGCTCTGTTAGCTCACCATTTACATTAATGGTATAGGATACAGTAGAAATGCATGCCATTATCCATCTTAATGAAAGAAATTTTTTTTGTTATTGAAAGAAATTCTTAATGAAAATATATATACAAGAAAAGAGTTCATGAATAGATGCATGGATATGAATTTAAAATTAATATATTAATAGTAAAATTTTCATATATATATATATATATAACAGTTATCAAGGGACGCGACTTAGACTATATGAAGCTCGATTAGATTTAATTTCACACATTTGCAAAACAATAAACACATTTAAAAGACTTAGCAAATAAATTAAAAATCGGGTAGTTACACTGTTTGTGTGCATTGACGGAACAAGAAAACGATATTTGTAAATGTCATGTGCAATAGTCTGTATTATATTCAAGTCGATATTATTAAAATCGACTTGATGATCGAACTATATATGATATTAATAGTACTATTTATGCTGCAAATTATTATTGAATATTTCCTGCTTATAAGTTTTGCGTAGATTTTTGTTTTTTTGTTTTTTTTTTTTTTTATGCGACTTTCTCTCTTGTCTTGTCGCCTAAACAAAAATCTATGAATCTAAGATTTGTTTTCTTCACATCAAATCATCAATTGACTAGGAGTAAAACCATGAAAAAACATCACTTTAAAAGACAAAGCAATGGTCAATGTTTAGACAAGAAAATAATTGTGAGAGTAAATTAAAGATTTGATAGAATTAGGTAACCACATTTAGCCACCCAAATTTGGAGCAACACTTAGGATATAATTCTACTCCACATTCCCTTTCATTTCCTTTCAATAGAATTTATCAATTAACATACAATTAGTAGAATCGTAGCTACATACAATTAAACTTAGGTTATATATTTTATAACTAGTTATTTTTCAAAATTAAGCCTTCATCATGAATTGAACCTCTCCTTTTATATCATGTCCAAAGACGGTCAACCATGAGTAATCCTTCATCAAAAAATATGGTGGAATTCTCATTATTTTGCATTTCATGATCATGAGCTAAATCATCATGAATTTCTTGTGTCGTCGCCATCCTTTCGCAAACTTGATCGAGTAAATTCGCATTCTGGCATTGCATGTTCAATAGTTCTACGTTCTTTCTTGCTAGCTCGACCTGAAGCTCGTTGACCTGCTTCTGGAGATGGCAAATCGCGCCCGTGCAGCCGTAGATTGGATCCCTTAACCTAGCATTGGCTTCATAGACCATGCTATTCACAGCATCTGCTCTTTGAGCTTCTGGAAGTCCCTACAAACATTCAAAATTGTTGATTACTTAATATACTGTTTGATGGTAAGCCTTTGTACAAAAAAATTGGGTCGTTTTAATCTTTTAATTAGTAATGGGTAAGCATTTTCGGCATCCAATTCAGCTTCAATTTGGGGGAAAATTGAACATGGGAGATAATTAAGAAAAATTAAAAGGTGGAGATTTTTTTTTTTGCAAAAATTAAAAGATTTGGTCTTAAACCAGAATTTGATAAAAGGTGGGGAATTATTTTGCTATTTGGCCTTAATTAAAATATAAACTGCATAAATAAGTCGAGCAAATTAATTAAAGAGATAAAACAACAAATTTCATATTTTCTTCTATGTTCATGATCGTGCATAAAATATCTCTCGATCTCAAGAAAATTGAATGCACTTCAAACATGCATGTTATAAGTCGTAACAAAAAAAAATCAATTTTCTTTTATTCTTCATGATCGTGCATAAGATATCTCGATCTAAATAAACTACCATGCACTTCTAGTTAAGCCAAAAACAAACCAAAATAACAAATATTTTTTTCCGGCCAATATTCTTTATCATCATGCATAAGATATCTCGATCTAAATAAATTGGCATCCACTTCTAACGTGATAAAATAAAAAAGGAACCGAAACAACAAATTTGTCTTTTCAGCAAATATTCTTCATGATCATGCATAAGATATCTCGATCTAAATAAACTAGCATCCACTTCTAATATGATCAAACCAAAAATGAACCAACACAACAAATTAATTTGTCTTATTGGCCAATATTCTTCATGATCATGCATAAGTTACTCGATCTAAATAAACTAGAATCCACTTCTACATGATCAAACCAAAAAGGAACCAAAGCAAGAAATTTGTCTTTTCGGCCAATTATTCTTCATGATCATTCATAAGATATCTTGAACTAAATAAACTAGCATCCACTTCTAATATGAACAAACCAAAAAGGAACCAAAACAACAAATTTGTCTTTTCGGCCAATATTCTTCATGATCATGCATAAGATATCTCGATCTAAATAAACTAGCATCCACTTCTAACATGATCAAACCAAAAAGGAACCAAAACAATAAATTTGTCTTTCCAGCCAATATTCTACATGTTCGTGCATAAAATATCTCGATCTAAAAAATACTATATAAGTCGATCCAAAAAAGGAGTTACAATAAACTTTTCAGTTTTCTTTCTCATTATCCTTCATGATTTTGATAATTATATTTCGATATAAAGAAAAGGAAGGGATTTGATCGATCTCATCTCAATGTTAAAAAAACTGATTTTTTGGTTGTTACGTTTCACTGAAACTAGCTAGCAAGAGATTATTTAAATTTAATTTTATTTTGAATTTACCTGCACCATCTTAATAATGTTGCTAGCTCCGAAAATCCGATGAGCAATGGCGAACTTGAACGGCTCCGATGGAGGAAAGTACGGCGCCAGCACACATTTGTCGGCGCAGCGGCGGCGGAGGGTCTTGCAAGCAGCGCATGGACTGAGGATCGCCGCCGGCGAAGGCGGAGGAGATGAAGGTAGTGATGTAGGAGACACGGCGGACTGCCAGTATTCAGCATTTGGGACCGCCGTGGCGGCGGCGGAGGTGGTGGCGGTGGTGGTGATGGTGCGATTCATTAGGGTTAGATTTCCTTCCTTTATTGGTATGTTCGTAGAGTTCTGTATTAGTTATAATTTGTGTCTATTTATATAGTTAACAAATTTGTTTGTACCTTAACAACTTACTACTATTAGTACTATTATTATTACTGAGATAGCATGTAATTTATTTTATTTATTCGATTTGATAAAAGATATTTTGTGGGGTCCCTTTTGTTTGTTTGTGGATATATAAAGACAAATTTATTACCCTTATTAAGAAATTAATTAAAAACGATAAGAAAATGTTTTACTAGAAATTAATTAAAATGATTTCCTTTAAATGCTCAACGGCCTACTCACTAGAAATCAAAGGCTTTTGATGACTCACTGCCATAGTTGACATTTAGCATGGATAGATGATATATATACTAACATATTATTTATCAAAATAACTTTAAAAGGTCAAAATTACAACAACAATAAATTATAAAAATAACACAGTTCAATAACATAAACATTAAAAAAAATCATTTAACATTTGATGAAAAAATATTCTAATTCAAAGAACTTTTCAAGGAGACACTATGCATTAATTGGGAAACTATATAAATACTAATATCTTTACATTAACTATGAATATCGGCTATCAAAGACATAAAATCACACCAATATTTTTAAATTCAATATTGATATCGATTATCAAGTGGTCATTTATATATGTATAAACAGATTAATCATTATAATATACGAGTTTGAGACAATAACATGCAGTAATATTATTCTCAAATATTAATAAAACGATTCATGTAATTAGTTGATATTGCCCGGCCTATGAGTTTTAGAAATGAAAGATTATTTTGAATCAAGTAAAAATATTTTAACTGTTTTTGCGCATTTTATGATTTTTGAGTTTATACTTTTTGTATTTATACTATATAAGAGCAATGTTTACTTTCAAAAATTCAAGTTTATAGCTCGATATTACTGTGTAGGTTTAAGATGTCAGCAAGTTGTAAATATTTTCAATCAGAAAGAAACGGGTATATGTTTATATAAAATGGTTTGGGTTATTATAGGAGATTACTATACATATCATGGAGAAAATGAGTAGCATTATTACTTCTTAATCAAGATTGAGATATTTTCTTAAATTGGAGTTAATTTAAAATTTATACATGAAACTTATTTTTTTAATATTATGCTAATGTTTCCTTTGTAATATTTAGGGGTTTATCGCATATTCTTAGGCAAGTTTGAAATGAAGACAAGATGTAGGGAAAAAAAATATTTTTTTTTAATTTATACTATATTAAATAATAATTAGTTTGAAATTATAGCCCAATATTACTATGTACGTTTAAGACGTGAACAAATATTTTAAATAAAAAAAAATGGTATATATATATAAAAGGGTTCAGCGGAGATTACTATGCATGTTGTGGCAAGAATGAGTTGTAAAATTAATTATTAATCAAGATTGAGATATGTGCTTAAATTTAGTATAAATTTCAAATTTAAATTTGAAACTTAATTTTTAATATGTTTTTAATTAGGGATGACAATGGGCCGGGTTTTTGCAGGTACCCGCATCTCCCAAACTCTAATGGGGCGGGTTGGAAAATTAAATGGTATTGGGACGTGTATGGGTAGAAGCATGTAAACCCGTAACGGGTTTGAGTCGGGTTTGGGCAATTACCTCCGGGCCATTTATATATATAAGTAAAAAACAATATTATATGTATAGTTTATAGTAGAATTATAAATATTAGTATAAATATTATTTTTTAATAATTTATTCAAACACTGCATGAGATATTGACTGTTTAATCATTTTTGTTATTTTAGGATCTCATTCAATTGGAAATTTTAGTACTTTACATAAGATGAAGGAATATGTTGATTCATTTATCGTAGACTTTGTTACTAAGTAGTACTTTTTTTATATTTATTTTAGAATTTTCTATTTATACTTATGTTTTAAAATTTTGTTAGTACGTAGTACTTTGATTTGAGATTAATTTTAGTGAAATTTTCTGTTGATATGTACGTTTTAATTCTATTTATAATATTGTGTGATTTGATATTTACTTTTTAATATTCGGGTTTTAGCGGGTAATAAAAGGGTATTACCCAACGGGTTTGGGTCGGGTACGGGTTTTAAAACTATTTTTTAATCAGATTTGGGACGGGTTTGGGTGTAAAAAAATTTCACTGATTTGGGTTTGGAAAATGCTTAATGGGTGAGTACCCGACCCATTGTCATCCCTATTTTTAATGTTTCATATGTAGCATTCATTGATTTTATCATATTACTATGCGAGTTGGAAAGATGACAAGATCAAAAATTATTTCTAATCCGTTATAAGAGAATAATGGGTATATAAAAAAACAAATTAAATGATGATGTATTTTCACTTGAATATCTCAACACGACAAGTAATCAATGTTGCCGAGGCACAAAATTAAATTTAAGGAAAGATGCATCATAGTGTTCCCTAAACACTATGCTTTGTGTTTGGACTTTGGAGACACTCTATACAGGTTGTATTGATCGTGGAAACACATCCATATGTGGTTAAATTTAATTAGTACTCCCTTCGTCCCTCTCATTTTGTCTCCTTACTATTGGGCACAGAGATTAAGGAAAGTTGTTTATTTAATAAACTAGTGGATGAGATTGGAAGGGGATGAGAGAAAAACTTTTACAACCACTCATTATGTCTATAATTGGATGTAGACAAAATGAGTGAGACGTCCATTTAAGGAAAGAGAGACAAAATGAGCGGGACAGAGAGAGTAGTAATCATATCATGCAAGAAAAATATTATTCGTGATTTGATTGATGACTAACCTTTCAAAAACTTAGAGATAAGACCGAATTGCTAGTTCTTTGAATTTTGAACGGCCTAAATATTCGATGACAACGTGAAAAACACATGCAAGTTTCCATTCAATTTTGATAAACTGAGAATCTTATGTATAACTGTAGTTTTCATTTTCGTCTAAAGTTAACTAGACTTCCATTCAAAGGTATATAACATGTGTTTTATGAATTGGCATGAGCTCATTATATCCATTAAAATAAAACAAATTACCTAAATTAATCCAGATGAAAGTGACCCAATGGCAAATTATTACTCCCTCCATCAAAGATATGGTTGTCACATTGTGAACAGAGAGAATTTTTCGGTTTGGATACATTCTACTAAATTATGTTCGTCTTAGAAAAATTATGAACGACAACTCATTCAACTACATAAAAAGGAATTTAAGAAAATTGCCATGTGATCAATGAACCTTTATTCTTTTCACATTTAAATTATTCTATGATGGTATTATATAACTAGTACATTGATATAATTATAATATGGTACTACGAAAACGAATTTATTTGAATTTAGAAACACATATCAATATTGAATTGTTGATATTTTTATATTTATGATTCAGATTTAATGGATGCATTAAGTTACTATAGTTTGTTTAAAATCTTTGTACATTCTGCGATTAGTGCATGCGCATGTTTGTGCATTAAGGTAATTAATTTGTGTATTACTAAATGTGATAAAAATACATAGCTCTTATGTCTATATATAAAGATGTGTTCCGTTCCTATCCTAACTCTATATATTAGAAAGAAAATATAAATACTACAAACCAAATCAATAAATGGCATGCAGTTGCATAGCTAAAGAAAATATAAAATATTGACAAACTACGTGCTGAAATCTTGGTTTTTGATACATGGAGAAATGATTACACGCATGAAACCTAGAGAGAATTTTTTCTACGAATAGATGATAGTGGAAGAATTTTCTATTTTTATCTTTATCGAAAAAATCAATTAGTGTAATGAAAATTGAGTAAGTCTCTCGTGAGACGCGTCTCATATAATAAGACGCGTGCGCAGGCGCTTGCAGAGCACAGGCCCTATTTTTTTTTTTTTTTTAAATTCTAATTTTTTTTTTGTGTAATAAGTCCATATATCATATATTCATATGCACACCACTTAATGTTCATATGCATACCGAAAAGTATCCATATGCATCTATTTTTTCTAGTTTTTTTTCATTTTTTTCATTTACAGTTTTTTTATTCCAATGGAGCCTTCGGTTCCGATTTTACGGCTCCGCCTTCGCTCCGATTATTAATATAAAAATAATCGTCGGACAACAATTTGGACTTTTTCAGCTCGCTCCGAGGCCTTCGGCTCCCCTCGCTCGAATCTTGACCAAAGAAGAAGCGGCAAACAAAACAACGAAGGGGCAAACAAAGAAAAAAGAGTGCAAAATAAATTTGGAAATTTAAAAAACAAAAATCGAAAATTGGTTGTAAATATGGAAATACAATGTGGTGCATATCGGTTAACATGCTTGTGCATGTGGATACACTTTGAAGTGCATATGACATGATTAAAAAAAACAAGTGAAAAAAGGTTGTGCATATGAACATAAAGTGCAGTGCATATAAATATATGATAATGTGCATATGGACTTATTGCAAAAAAAAAAAAAAAAAAAGGTCAACAATTGACCGGATCAACCCGAATCCGGACCGGGTCAACCCGGTCTCACAATGTGAGATCCGTCTCACTAGAGAATTTGCCTTGAAAATTTATTCATAATTGTCCTATGTAGTTTGAGAGCGTGCGTACAATACATCTCACTCCTCAGATCAGTTTATTCATATACTATTATTGTATCAATAAAGCCAGTATTTTCCAAGAAAACCATGATTGAGTGTGAAACCAAACTAATCAACAACACATGATTATTTGAATTTCCCACCTAAATACCATGATCAAGTTTTGAATTTTATGTTAAGATTATAAAAAACGTGTGACTAGAGAGTATACCAAAAAAATTTACGTTTCAATACATAAAACGTAAGGAGAAGTGTAAATACAATCACTTGCAAAGAAAAAGTGCAAATATAGCCACTTTTTAAAAAACGATCAAATATGGTCATACATACACGACCAGCATACACGATCATGCATACACAACTAGCATACAAGACCATAACAATATACACAACAATGCACACACAACTAGCATACACGACTACATCAGCATACACAACGTGCATACACGACTAGCATACACGACCAGCATTACAGTGTATGCATGGTAGTGTATGTTGGTAGTGTATGCATGACCATATTTGATCGTTTTTAAAAAAGTAGCTATAGTTGTACTTTTCTTTTGAAGAGTGGCTATATTTGACCAATTCTCTAAAACGTATGAGCAAAATGTACGTAACTAATAAATTCAAATATATATACCATACTAATGTCAATCTATTATATGTGTGAAGATAAAATTATTACTATTAGTATTAGTATTTGTGAAATGAACATGGGAACTTGCAACTATTACTCATAGTAGCAATATAACTTGGAAAAGATAAAATTATTATTATTATAATTAATAGGCCAAATTGTAAAATAATTTTCCACCTTTTTCTAAATTCTGGTTTAAATCTTTTAATTTTTAATTCTGGTCTAAAATCAAACCTTTTAATTCTGGTCTAAAACCAAACCTTTTATTTTTTGCAAAAAAAATTAAATCTTCACCTTTTAATTTTTCTTTATGTTCTCCCGCGTTCGATTTTTTTCCCAAATTGAAGTTGAATTGGACGTCGAAAATGCTTACATGACAAATTAACACTTATATGTATACGATTTAAGGCACAAATCAATTCCAGACTATAATTTTCTCATCTTTTCCCATCTTTTTCTCCCTTTCTTCCAGCGTCCATAACTTGAGAAATTGGGGAAATAATTTGAGAATCACTTAATTAAGAAATCACTCACAATTTGCCATGTAAGCAATTTCAGCGTCCAATTTAGCTTCAATTTGGGTTCGGAGGGGGGGGGGAGAATTGAACGCGAGAGAACATTAAGAAAAATTAAAAGGTGAAGATATTTTATGCAAAATTTAAAAAGTTTAGTTTTAAATTTAAGTTGAAAAAAATGTGAGGAATTATTTTGCAATTAGACATAAATAATTATTAATATATATTAGTATTAGCATTTTTATATATTCCCTCCGTTCACGAAATGGTTGCCACTTTTGCCATTTAAGTCCGTCCACGAAATGGTTGTCATTTCCATTTATAGTAGTAGGACCCACATAATATATTATATTTAACCTTAAATTTCTCATTACTTTCACTCACATCTATTGTGGGATCCTTATTCCACTCACAACAATACCCACTATTATCCAGTATTACCTAACATTTTCTTAAAACTGTGCCGTTCACAATGTGGCAACCATTTCGTGGACGGAGGGAGTATGAACGTGGAAACTTGCAACTGTTACTCATTGTAACAATATAACTTGGAAAGGATCTATTATACGTGTAAAAGATAAAATAATAATTATTACTCCTTCTGACCCACTCATATTGTCATCCTTACCTTATTTAGGTGTCTCTCGCATATTGTTATTTTCCAAATAAGGATATGTTTTTAACCCTTTAAAATTCTTAGTGATGAGAACTACCCACTTTCTATCTTTTTATCCTTATTTTTAATCTGCGTGCCGAAGAGTATATGAACGTGGAAACTTGCCGAAGAGTATATAAACGTGGATTGGTTATTGTTATTACTCCCTCCGTACGCGAAAAAATGTCCCAATGGCGGTTGGGCACGGGTATTAAGAAAGCTGGTAAAGTTGTTGTGAGTGGGGTAAAAATTAAATAGTAGGGGTAGTGGTATTGACAAAAAGGATAGTGGTATTGACAAAAGGTAGTGATAAAGTTGTTGGGAGGTGGGTCCATCAATGACAAATGAGTGTAAATAAATGAGATTTTTTAGAGTATATAAATCCATAAAGTGAAATGGGACATTTTTGGTATATACTTTAATGTGATAAGTAGGGCATTTTTTCGTGTACGAAGAGAATATTATTTTTGTATATGAACGTGGAAAACTTGCCATGTTACTCATGATAGCAATATAAATTAGTAGAAAGGATTGGGTGCTATATAGGTGGCCCAAATTGGACCCATTTAGATTTGATTTTCCATTTTTTGTCATTATGTTTAGGTTGTCCATTAACACAACTAGGCCCATGCTCAAGTAGTAAATTGTCGACATGGATTATCATTAAATTTGGAAATAATATGAGCTTGCATTAGACTACTTGCAGTGGTACTGTCTTTAAGGGATGTCTTTAAAGATTTTTTGGAGATAGAGACAGTGAGCTGCAGTGGGGCTGTCTCTAAGGAATTTCTGAATTTCTATTTTGTATTAATTTTAATAAGATAAATTGAAAATTTGAAAATTTCATAAACTTAAATTAAAATACATTACTACAAATTAAGAAAAATACATTACTAGGAATTAAATATTACATTACTAGAAATGATAAAAAAAAAACCATTACAAAAGTACTCAGCCCAAAATGTTTTCCTTTTCAAAACAGGTCGAGTGACGATCGAGATGGAGGTGTGTTGGCATCAAAGAATATTCCTAATGACGATCACTAAGATCGCCATCTCCCTTGAGTGCATGTTAATTTACAAACACAAGCAATGTTTCTTCAACCTTGACTAAACCGATCGCGGTTAGTCTCAATCGATGCTTCCGCAGTGCGGGGCCAAAGTCCTCATACTTTGACCCCAAGACGACCAAGTTAGGGTAACGACAAGTTGACGGAACCAAATCTTTTTGAAGCTCCATTCCTTTGTAAAGTAAACTTGTGTGAGTCAACAATTTATTGTACGGATTCAAGTGACAGTCCGGTTATCCGCATAGGCCGGGTAGCGGGCCGTTACATAAAGGAATGCTTACAATTCCTTAATGTTAATGATGTGGTGGTGGGGCTGCAGCAAGTCAGACTCCAGGAATGAAGACAAGGTATGGAATCTTTTTTTGGCCTTAGTTTACAGGGACAAACATTGTCATTCATGTAAATCTGAGGTTTGGAATGTAAACTATTTTTGGGACTGATTTCTGCTCATAATTGTCTCAGCAAGCACAATTGCATCATTGACTTAATTTAACCCCTTTGCTGCCTAACTCAACCTCCAAAACCAGATTCATCTAGTGGTGGCATCATCAGGCAGCATGCATTGCATGATTGAATGCCACATCATGTAAATATGCACCCACAGCCAAGTCATTGCATGATTGAATGCTTCATCATGTAAATATGCATTCAAACTGAATTTGTCAACAAAGAATCAAGCATTCTAATTAATACAGAGACTGAGATTAAGCAACAGAGAATCAAGCATTCTAATTAATCGAGAGACTGTCATTAAGCAACAGAGAATCAAGCAACTAGAAATAATCGAGAGACTGCCATCAAGCAACAGAGCATCAAGCAACATAATTAATCACAGTGGCATACAAACCACATAGAATCAAGCACAATGGCATCACCAGCCGTCCCCCTCAAATTCAAGAGAGCAGAAAATCATCACCTCATTCATAGGTTTGAGGCAGCTTCCATAGCCTTCCTTTTTTTTCGACCTTTTGCACATTCTGTAAAGAGGAAATAGTAGGGATCCGTAGGCACCATATTCGCCACGATTTCATCTAAAGCATGCCCCGGCGACAGTGCAGTGTCCGGCACCGGCATCGAAAAGCCGAGTGGTGGAGTCGAGGATGCAGGTTCCGGCACCGGCATCAGTAAGTCAGCAGGTGGATTCGAGGATGCAGGTTCCGGCACCGGCAAACGCAAGTCAGCAGGTGGAGTCGACGAGGGAGATTCCTGCACCGACCTCGGACTCGCAGAAGGAGGAGTCGACGACGGAGTTTCAGACACCATCATCGGAGACTCACCAGTATCAGGCACCATCATCGAGGGAGTCGACGACGAAGTTTCAGAATCGAAGATCCCCAATTTCGAAGGGGGGATCTCCGCATCAGCCTCCTCCAAATGGGTCTCCGGCACCATGGAACCAACACCGGCGTGGTCCACCGAGCTGGCCGGCGTCACAGAGTGGGAGTAATCGAACTCAGTTTCAGGAGTAAAATCGATGGAGGTGGAGTAGGGTATGGAGTTTGAGTCCATCGATTGAGAGAGATGTGTGGATTCAGAGAGGAAATCGTGAAAGGAAATTGAGGGAGAGATAGATCTGGATTCAAAGAGCCAGAGCAGATCGACAGTAGGGTGAGAGAGAGGAGAGGAAATCGCGATTCTGAGCGAGAACGGCGCAAGAACTAGGGTTTGAGAGGTGAGATTGAGAGAGAACCGATATACAGATGAAATGGGTGAGTTTGGGGATTAGGTGTGGGTTGGGGAGGTGTATTAGTGGGTTGGGCCCACATGTAATTAGTGGGTATAATTAGACTGTAATAAAAATATGGGTTAGTTTAAGTAGTGGCAAAGGGTAATAATTTAGGGGAAATAGAGAGGGTAGTAAATTAATGTCCAAAAAACTGAGTGAGACTTTAAATCAGGGACACTTTTTGAGGAGCAAATGAGACTTTAAAACAGGGACGGATAAGAAGACGAAAATAAACATATATATTATCAATATTAAATATATATATTATCAATATTCATATGAGGTGGCTGGCATTTCCCCAACAGCCCCTCCCGCCGCCCAAATCCCCCTCCGCCGCCGCCGCCGCTAACCTGATCCCGACACCCATTTCCCTTGCCGGCTCACAATCCAATCCCCTTAATTTCGACGCACTGAGAGTCGGGCACACCACCGATTTCATCAAGAAACAATCACCGTTATATTCCTCCTCGTACCGCCGGCAGATGGCGACAGCCACCGGCGAGAGCTCGGCTCCTTCTTCTCCGGCGAAGATTAGGCTGACGCCGATTGAAGCAACGCCGGAAAGCTTCCGAGAATTCGGCCAAGTGATCGAGGCGTCGCCGGACGGCGATGAGTTCGGCCCCCGTGACGCTCAGCTCGACCTTTCTCGTGGCACTCCCAGGTCCCTCTCTCTCTCTCTAGAAATTAGTTGTGTTACTATTGAATTGCCTGCAGAAATAAATAATTATGCTATATTTTGATCTATTTATATGTTAACAATAATTTTTGGAATATAATTGAACTGGAAATCTTGTTGTAAACGAAAATTGTGTTTGGATAAGTGAAACCCCAAAAATAATTAAATTTTTTTTTGAAATTTTCAATTGTAAATTTTAGTAAATACACCTATTTTAAGCTATTCGAATTTCGGTTCGAAGAATGATTGTTTATATGCTCGTGGCCTCGAGCTCAAGTTCGACTCGTTTATTACTAGTAAATGTTTTAACCTCTTAAGCATGTTGATTAGTGCAAATTTGAGTTTTGTTTCATGTTCATTTATGTAACATGCTTGAATATGTTTCGCAAGGCAAGCTCGAACTCGACTCGTTTAAATTAATAAATAAATCGTTTTCGAGCAATGAGCCAATTTATTTATTTTTATACAAGCCACTATAAGAGTTTGAGTCGAGCTCGAGCTAAACTCGAGTTGATATTATTCAGGTTGGCACCATAGCTAGGTTCATTGTGTGTATTGATACAATAATATAATATTCAATACACGTTGCATTGATGATAGTGAAATACGAGATGTAATACGAAACATAATAAAAAATCTCAACACGATCAACAAAATGAAGGGGTAATTCAACTTTTTTATTACATGGATTCATTTTTATCAGACTCTACATCATGCATCTAGAGGACAGGCCTCTCGGGTTCTCGACGATCACGCACCACACGAGCGTGACCCAGTGCCTTGGCTCGATCGGTGGCCATGCCTGGTATCTTGGAGTTGCGAAGCCATCCCTCGTTGATAAAGACGAAACCAGAGCTGAAAATGCAGTGAAATCGCGTTGTGGTCACTCCTACGTCCCTCCAGCCGTTGATGGAGTGCGCGTCTTCAAGATTTCAGGTCCCAAGTTCTTGAAGCTCGACCGGGGCACGTGGCATGCCGGACCGTTGTTTCTTGAGAAGGCGATGGACTTCTATAATTTGGAACTGAGCGACACCAACGTAAGCATCTCGTGTTTTCGCTATCGTTTCTTCAATATGCATAAGAAATTTTTCATTGTTTTGAATGAAGAGTTTGATTTCTTTATGTGCAGGTTGTTGATCATACAACCCATGATTTTGTTGAGAAGAATAATGTAATCTTCATGTTTGATGAGTAGGGGAACGGTGGGGATTGAACCTTCGACTCTATTTTAGGGATGATGTAATCATTGGATGTCTTGATCAAACATAATTTGTAAGATTGATATCTTTTGTTTATGTCGTGAGAACCCACAACCGTTATTTTCGGTGCGCACCGACTAAACCCCCGTCCTTTCGTTGACGACGAAGGATTGGATTTTCGAGGCGAACTCCGGTGGGGATGAATTGGCTCAGGAGGAAGCTGGAGAGGAAGGCAACTATCAACTATGATTTGAAAACACATAGTGACTGTGTGTATATATAGTGCAAGCTGCTTGGGGTTTAAGTTAACTCCTCTAGCAAGAATATTAGTAGCTTGTAACAGAAACAACCTAGATGAATTGCAGAAGAAAAGAGAATATGGAGAAGAAGGTAAACTGTATTTGTTTCCATAATTAAATAATACGTAAAATGCAAAGGAGACAGTGAATATATATACTATGGTAACATGCTGAATCAACGTGGCAATAAGCAGAAATGTGATTTATCACACTACACATTGCATTTGCATGCACTGGTTGATGATAGTGGGCCGTACGCGAGCCAAACGGTTCGCAAGCTACTCGGAATCCGGCTCGAAAAAACGTTCGAAGTTTGTATGTTTAGTAAACGAGCCGAGCTTAAGCTTACCTATATTCGGTTTGAGAGTCTCACGAACATTTTCGAATTTGATATTAAACGAATTAGCTCGCAAACATGTTGACGTAATACTTTATATATAATTTTTAATTTATTACTTTTTAATACTAATAATTAGTGTATATATAAATTAATAAATTAACATTTTTAATTATGTTTTTTTTTACTTTTAATACTCATGATAAATTGATAATTAAAAAATAATTAATAAATTGATATTTTTAATTATAATATTTATTGATAGAGCGTATTTAGCGAGTCGAGCACCAACCAAGCTCCAATTACCCATTGAGCCGAGCTTGAGCTCAAAACACAAAGTTCTAATCGAGATCGAGTCTCAAATTTTCCTAACAAGTTGAGCTCGAGTCTGCTAGTGTTCGGCTCGTATGCACCCCTAATGAAACACGAGACGTAACACCAAACAAATAGAAAATCGCAAACATATTGAATCTAAAAGAACAAATTATATCCATCTAGTAGTAATTGTTTTTTGCAGTGAAACAATTCATAAATATAGGCCTTCTAATAAAAAAAGAAAAATTGTTGATTTCACTAATGAACCTTAGCAAACTTTGTCCAAATAAATCTGCAGAAATTATCCATTTCTGATTTTCTTTTTTAATTTTTTGTGCTAGAGTCTATATATATATATATATATATATATATATATATATATATATATCTTACTTTTTTCTCTCTTCAAAGCATAAACATCATGATCACTAAGCCATAAAATTCATCCAAAATACTGAATAAGAGAATCATCAAACATCGAAGACTGGACTAACAAGGGTTACAGCAACAGCAAGTGAAGCTCAGATAATACGTACTAAAACAATATTATTCAGCCAAAGAGCCAAAAAAGGACGTGACAGCTCGGTCGAGCATCCAGTTATCGTAGATCAGTAAGAAACTATCTATCTGAGAATGTCCG
Source organism: Schizonepeta tenuifolia (assembly GCA_029490685.1). NCBI lineage: Eukaryota > Viridiplantae > Streptophyta > Magnoliopsida > Lamiales > Lamiaceae > Schizonepeta > Schizonepeta tenuifolia. Next base: position 150,014,013 of record CM055955.1, on the reverse strand, counting down.
TTGGCCTGTACGTCCCGACACAAGGTCAGAATTCCAGCTCTTCGCCCCTCAATGCCGATCGTTTGCTCTACAAATTCAACTGTTGAAAGAAAATTAGAATGATTAGTTCAAAAGAATGAAGGCAAGATTATAGCTCTCCTTTACAATTTATACTGCTAAAACAACTAACTTAGGCACATAAAAGTGAATAAAATTCAAATTGTTCTCAGTTTAAACCAGATTTCCTTAAAATAAAGAATCAATCTAGTAAAGACTTTACAGCTTGGAGAAGAAACAACATTTAGCAGCATTCAGATATAGCTCTTGGTAAGCAAGCTTCTTCCGTCCTCACGTGAATAACGAAAGGATTACTATCAATTTATAGCCGGAACTTTGGTGTGTTTTACAAACTCTCGTGACCTTTGAAAAATGATAAGAAACCTTGACCTTTCGACATTCCTCGAAAATGTCATTAGATCAAATTCCAGCATCAGATTTCTGCTTAGGAAGCTAGAATCGCTCCCAACATTTAAGTTACAGGCAATTCTTTAGAACAGTGAAAATTTGTTCTCTTTCCAAATACACTTTCACAGTATGATCTATTCGTCTCTTAGTTGATGTAAAAAAAAAAACCAAAACCAATGTCTCAAAATTCAAGTTTATAATTTATTGAAGGATGGTGGACGAGCGCACAAGAATTTAGAGTAAATGAGAGTAAGGAAATGAGCACACGAAACCGAAAGAACTCCCAACAGCTATAACAAGCACCTACTCTCAAATCTACACAATGTAAGTACGACTTCAAATAACGCTATTTTTGGACCACATGAGAGAAACCTGCCATGGGAGACAACATATGTGCATTTCCTATATGGTGATTGACAGATAAATGCTCATAGTGTCGAATTTGTATGCTGGTCACGAATGAGACACATAGGTTTCTCTCATATCGAACTACAACTCGAAATATTAATTTTAACCTAAGATCGTATATTCAATAGAGATAGTGAAGGATGGTTATTCCAACATACTTATATTAGACAAATTTATATGTGAAATGTCAGAACAGTGTAACATATTGAAATGTGAAACACTAAAGTATCTGATGGTCAAATTGCTACTGGATTGCAACTGAGAGAAACATTCTTACCAAATATCAACCCTGATAAACTTCTGGCAGCTGGAGGCCTACACTTGAAGCAGATTTTTTCAGTACTCTTTTCATCTCTTCAGTCCTATCCACTGCAATATTGTACGAGAAGAGCAACTCCTGTACGTCAACCAAGATATTTTGAATGAATTTTCCAAATTTTAAAACAAGTTGCACCACTCTAAAAAACATTAAAACACTTTCAACATTCTCAATCATCATAGGTAGTATTCAAGGTAAAGCCCAGCCAAAACCATCTAATGTTACTACAACGAAGTTGAGTCCTTCCTATTATTGGACCTAAGATTTTAAAAGCCAGTGCAGTGACAATAAACCATGAATTTTCTAATAATACAACATAACAATAAGGTTCTAAGCCATTTCCTACAAGACTTGCCCCTTCTACATTCTTGCACTTAAAAAGAGTGATAAAAAAAAAAGTACGCCACAAATGAACCCTTAAAACGAAGACACAATTGCAGATGAAAATCATGCTCGGAACAATTAGAAATCCAAATCAGCCAACACTTTAGAAATTTAATCTAACTCTGAGCCGTCCTAACTCCTGCATAACCATAAGAATCGCTTAAGATTTCCATATTTTGCACCAATACTTCAACAAAAAAGCCAACTCGTTCATGAGCAATCCGTATACCATTTTTAAAAGCTTGTTTGTACTCGAGTTTGACAGCATTCAGCTGATTAGCTAGTAAACAA